>JAODAL010006700.1:0-131156 GCA_025379985.1 Phyllomedusa bahiana
AATTGCATGTCGTGTCGGCTACTGCGGGGCCCCCACAACTTTTTTCATCTCCGCGCGGGGATTCGCCTCCGCAAGTTTTTAGCCAGCTCCTCCATGGCCAAAATACAAAGTAATACAGCTTTTTGAAACCGCAACAATTTTAGGTTTTGGGCCCTTTTAAAATTCGCTGGGGCAAACATCATCTGCACCACTTCGGGTACCACCTTGTGCCCCCCTTTCTGTGCCTTTATGCCCACGGCAATCCTCCACCATTTGTAAACTCACACTTGTCCCCCCCATCTGGACAGTCTCAGAGGGTTTTCAGCTCGGCGATCCCCGTTTTGGTAAGGGGGAAATGGCACAAATTGACTCAATTTAAGGACTCCAACTTCACCTTGGTTTAAAATGGCCCAACCATTTTTATTTGGGTCAAGAAAAAACCAGCCGTACACAAAAACAAAACCCGCCTTAGCCACTACCAAAAAATATACAGACAGATTTTCCCCTAAAAACGGTGAGCGGGGAACCTAATGTTCAAACCCACAAAAAACCCCTTTTTAAAGTTCTCCATCTCCCCACTGGGTCCGGGCTTCTTCCAAGCCTCGGGGGGGCCAAGCCTCTCTCCACCTTTGCTACACCCCCAAATGCAGGTAGCAGAAACACGTCCCCTGATTACCTGGAGCGCAGGCTTTTGAGCCCCAAGACCATGCAAAAACATTTGGGGAACATGGAAACGGGAGGGGGGGGAACATGGGATAGAAACCCACCACACATTGTCTACCCCAAAAAAGACCGACCCCAAGAAGGGCTGAAAACCATTCAAACGATCCACCTTTGCCAGCCCACTTTGTGGCTGCAATCCAAAATGACCGACTCCATTCCCCCAAAGGCCACAAAACCTTTGCATGTTCATAACCATTTTTATATCTCCAAGTGGCAAAACAGGCAACTACATTGTAATACAATTATGGGTTTACTTTGGGGTTTCATGAATATTTGGAAAACAAATATTGTTACAATACCCAAAGTTTAAAATGTAGGTCTTGCAAATATCTAATATTTCTCATTGCATTATTAGAAACGTCTCAGTGGTGTCTATTTGGGCATGGTGGGGATGTTCACTGATGAAGGATTTGGGGAATCAGACAAATTAGTGCTCCGTTCAATGGAAAGGATTATAGGAGAAAATGATGGAACAGAGAGACCTATTGGATTTAAATTTTGGGCACTTGGATGCCAGATGGCCTGAATTGTGGGGAAAATGTTATTTTGTATTACTTAGATATTTTTCATTGTTTCAGGGAATTTTCTTATGACTATATTGGACATTTGCCCTGTGACATATGGAGTGCTCTTCAATTATAAGAAGGCAATGACTAAGAATGTGACAATATTTTTTATTTTGTTTCTCAGAACATAACAAAATTAAATAAATGTTAAAATTAAACATGTGGCTGTCAATGAAAAATGTAAAAGGTTTTCATTTGGGGAAAAATAAAGTATTTGATACACGCCAATATTGCAATTTTTCCTAATACAAAAAATAGAGAGGTCTGAAATTTTTTATGGGTTCCTTAAATCTATTTTTTTTTTAAATATTTTTTGCATTTTAATGCATAAAATAATATTTAATAAAAAATTTAATATGTGGAAAAAAAACCCTTTTAAAATTACAAAGGTCAACATTTCTTGTATTTTGGGTGTTTGCACAACTCAGCGGGGTTTTTGGTCCACTCCTTTTAAAAGGGTCTTCCCAGACTTTGGTTTTGGGGCTGTCATGGGCTTTTTGGTTTTTTTCCCTTCGAAAAAAATTTCAATTGGGTTGTTTTTTTTGGGTCATTTCCTGATAAAGACCAGCCCAGACTCACTTCATGCCTTACTGGGGGAAGGAGGGCCATACGGGCTCCTTGCATCCCCCCTCAATGGGCTCAGTCATTCTGTCCCTTTGGGGCAAAGGCCCCCCCAAAATATGATGTTTTTAATGCCATGCCCTTGGTTTTTGGGCGGTGTTCTTGGGGTTGTACTCTTCCCCAAAAAACCCCCGGGAGAGAAATTGAAGCCAAAATTTGTTTATCTGACCACATGACCTTCACCCATGCCTCTTCTGGATCATCCAGAAGGTCATTGACAAACTTCAAGCCGGCCTTGACATGTGCTGGTGTGGTCAGTGGGACCTTACGCTCTTCAGGTCCTCCCCTTAGTTCTTTAATGTTCCTAACCCTTTATAGAATATCTTACCCCATGAGGCGAGATCTTGGTGAAGCCCCAGATGAGGAAGGGTTTCAGTCATCTTGTGTTTTCACCATTTTTTTTAAAATTTTTTCCAATAGTTGCTGTCTTCCACAAGCTCTTCCCATTGTCCTGTAGCCCTCCCAGATTATGATCTATAATTTTATCCCTTGTGTCATTATGCATCTCTTTGGTCTTGGTCATAGTTGAGAGGTTACAGTGATTGTTTGAGCATGTGAACTGGTGTCTTTTATATGGGTAACAAGTTTAAACTGGTGCAATTAATACGGGAGATGAGTACAGATTAGGAGGGCTTCCTAAGGGTGCGTTCACACTGTGCGTTTTTAGTGCGTTTTTTGATTTGTTTTTTGGGCAGAATTGTATAGCATTAATTGCTGTGCCTTTCTGCACAAAAAACACACCAAAAAAGCACAGTGTGAAAGCACCCTAAAGAAAAAACTAACAGGTCTGTGAGAGTCAGAATTCTTGCTTGTTGTTAGGTGATCAGATACTTATTTCATGCAATAGAATGCAAATTAATTATTTTAAAATCCTAGAATGTGATTTTCTGGATTTTTTTAGATTCTGTCTCTCACAGTTGAAGTGCAACTAGGAAACAAGATTACAGACCTCTCCATTCTTTGTAGTTGGGAAAACTTGCAAAATTGCCAGTGTATCAAATACTTATTTCCCCACCGTAGCTCTTAGAAGATGTGAATAAAAAAATTAAAGCAAAAAAATGAAAATTGGCAAGAAGTTAAAAAAATCCATTTCATATCCGATAATACTGGTAAAAATATATTATAACAATAAAATTAAAAGATAAGCATTTTCATTCTCAGTATTACTTGATCAGTAGTTGAATAAACTGTAATTAGTTTTTGTATAATTATCTTTATTACTTTTTTTTGTATGATTAAACGAAAGCAATGAATTGAGATGTGTCCCCAGGTTCATCTTGCCCATCTTATCTATGATATCATGAAATATTACTCTGTTTAACAGCAGTTTGGTCAAACTTCTGAAAATATTCAGAATTTGGAACTTCTCAAATTCCATTAGTCTATGGTGAACATAAGAAAAACATTAGAAAAGAAAAAACGATGTCAACACAAAAGACAGGTGCAACCACATGTGGATCAAAACATGTACAAAAAGTTGGGCTCCTTCCAATTCAAAAGGCAATTATAATTGTATCAAAAAGAAAGTATGTATAAATATACAAAAATCCATCAAAGAAGAGGAAACCTAAGATTAAATTATCTATTCAAAAACACATATTGTTGCATTCTTTCCCATAGTAAAAATGCTCCACAGAGGTGAACGCCAAATGGGGCGTTTGGTGTCACCTCTGTGGAGCATTTCTACTATGGGAAAGAATGCAACAATATGTGTTTTTGAATACATTATTTAATCTTATCTTTCCTCTTCTTCGATGGCTTTTTGTATATTTATACATACTTTCTTTTTGATACAATTATAATTGCCTTTTGAATTGGAAGGAGCCCAACTTTTTGTACATGTTTTGATCCACATGTGGTTGCACCTGTATTTTGTGTTGAATGTTTTTTCTTCGCTTATGTTTTTTTCAGCATTGCTTGTATTTTTACTTTCAATAACATAATATTTTTATATGGTACTTAGTCCTCTCTTTTTTTTTTTTTTTTTGTACTTTGTATTTTTGAGTGGTAAAGCCACAGATAGATATGATTTATGTTTTGTTTTGGAGGCCCTGAATACTTTCACGGTAGTACCTGGCCAATAGATTCCTTACGAGCTATTTTTCTTATTCTGTATATAGTATACTATAATTTTCAGTGTATATGTACTGTACTGTATACTGTGCACCCTACACAATTCTATATTGTGTATACCAGGGTACAATATTCTTTACTTGACTGTGTATACTATACTAAGTATACTATTCTATACTGTATATACTATCCTGTGTATACTATTCTATGTATACCATACTTAGGGGTTAGGCAGAAATCTGCCAATCAGTGGACGGAGGGAGCAGCAGTGCTCTATATTCGGTGCACAGGACTAGTGTTAAGCGATTATTATCGACAAAGTTAAAATCGGCACATTTTTTTAGTTATAAATTTTTTTAGATAGCGAAAATTTGGGTTAAAACTGTGCATCATCTTTTAAGTCGCGCCTTTTTTGGCGCTTCCTGTTTTTTGGGCGGCCACAAATCAATTACGATAGAGCGGGGTGAGATTTTTGGTGGACGTCGACGGGGATGTGTATTTTTGCGATGGCTGGAAAAATCACATGACCTCTTTTAATAGAACAGCGTTTCCGTTCACCTCGGGGTCCCCCAGCGTTAGACAGAAGGACTGCGCTCTGCTTGTGTCCAACAGCTCAGCAAAATTTATTAATTTCTTCACGAGAAACCTCTACTATTGGGTTGACCCTTACAATTTATTAGTTAGAGTTTGGGAAAGATTTTATATTTTAGGTAGAGAATTTTAAAAGGGCACTCTGCTGAAAAGTCAGGGGGGGGGGAGCGGAGGAGGGGCCCCCGGGGGCGAACACGACAAGCTCTAAAAGAATTTTGGGATAAAGTTCCCAAGACTTAGTGTAACATTGAATAGCTTTATTATTAAAATTTTTTGTTTTGAAATTTTTCCTGGATATTGGGCACCTGAATTTTAAAGGGAACATATTTTTTCTAGTAATTTTGCAGGCCCTTTTTTTGTTTAGTCAAAACTCCACTTTTATTACAGTATACTTTTTCAGATGGGTGTTCATTTTAAATTTTGCCCTTCCACTTTTTTTGATAATCCACCTTGCATTTAAATTTGAATCCAGAAATTTTTATAGTCACCACAGGTGAATTAAAAAGGTCCCCAAAAATATCTTGTATTAACGAAAGACAACTCTAAAAAGGGGAAATACGGGAAAAATTTCCCAAGACTTATTAGACATTGAAATAGTTTTATTATTAACAGTTTTCTATTGAAATATTTCCGGGATTTTGGGGCGCCTGAACTTATAGATACCATTTTTTTTCCAGTAACTGCGGGTTTCCCTTTGTTGGGTGCAAAACTCCATTTTTTTATCATATACTTTTAAATTTGGGTTCTTTTTTAATTTTGCCCTTTCCATTTTTGTTGTAATCCACCTTGTACAAAAATTAGAATCCACAAGTAAACAGGTTGATGGGTTCCAAAAATACCTTGTAATAACCGAATAAATTTCAATACGTTTTTTTTTTACTTTGGCGCACTACAGTTGACTTGAGGCACCTTGCATTTTAAATGTGAATCGAAATTTTTTTTAGTACCACAGGGGGAAATTATAGGTCCAAAAAAACCTTTTATTATCCAATACTTTTACGATCTTTTTTGCATTTTTGCCCATCCGATTTGTTGATAAGCCCCCTTTGCAGTTAAATTTGAATCCGCAATTGTGTTTACCACGGGTGAATTAAAGGTGCCAAAAAATACTTTTATTATCCGAATCATTACAGATAGTGTTTTTTGACTTTGGGTCACTACGCTTTGTTCTTGAGCACCTTGCATTAAATGGAATACTGCAATTTTTTTTGTCACCACAGGTAAATTTGATATCCCAAAAAAAATATTTTTTATTATCCGAATAATTACGATATGTTTTTTTGCACTTTGCCCAGTCCAGATTTTTGAAAAAGCCCCCTTGCAGTTAAATTTGAATCCAGCAATTGTGTATTACCAAAGGGAAATTTGATAGGTGCCAAAAAATACCTTTTTACCGAACATTTCAGAAACGGTTTTTTTTTGCATTTTTCCCCAGCCCAATTTGTTGAAGAGCCACCTTGCATTTTAAATTTGAAAACGCAATTTTTTGGGTGTTACCACAGTGAATTGATAGGTCCAAAAAAAATACCTTTTTATTACCCGAATAATTTCAGATACGTGTTTTTTCACTTTGGCGCGGGCCCACTTTTTGACTTGACAAAACTACTTTCAGTTAATTTTTTGAACCAGCTTTTTTGTTTTGATTTGAGGGTTTTGGAAATAGCTTATTTGCCGTCTTTTAATAAGAGCCTTTCCAAAACTCTTCCATACCTCTAAAATTTTGTATATTTCTGAACAGGAGCGAAATTCAGGGGGTAAGCGAGAAAGAAGGGGGGGGCATGGAGGTAGAGGTACAGAGAAGGTCCCCTTCCAGTGTGGACAAACGATGCCAGGGGATCATCAGTTGCAGCCCGCGGGCCTTCATCGTGGGTAGGGCCCTGTAAATCTCAGTAAGAAACGTCCCCCAATCTGTCCTTCATGTTAATGCAACCTGCATCCAGTAGTCTACCCTGTCCTCCCAGTCACGGCCAAAAATGTTGTCATCAGCATCACCGCATCCGCCCAACAAAGCAGCCCAAATGTAAAATCATCCCCACCCTGGGTAACCCATTTTCTGAAGCCTCTTTGATGAAAAAAATGGGGTTTTGGGGTCAGAAGGATGTTAAAAGATAAAAGGGGCCAAAAGGATATTTTTTGCTCTGAGCCCATTATGATGCCATCGGGAGGAAAGGAAGCCGGTCAATCGGAAAAAATCCCGGGCGGAAAATGCCTTGCGTCCCTCTTCTTCAGCCCGCAGCTCCTTGATGCAGAATGTCGGACGACGAAGTCCCCTGTGTTGGGGAATGTGAGACATTGCGGATCCAACGTGGTTTTTTCAGCAAATTTTGCTTGGAGCACTTCATCACTGGACGGGGGAGAAAGACGAGGGGGAGTGTCATAGGGGTTCCCCGCCTCAAAAAGGGGAGAGGGCGGTCCAGAAGTGCTGATTGATTCCGCCAGCCACGGTCACGCAAACCTTGCTCCTTGCTTATCGCCTAAAAAAAGGGTCCGGGACCCTCTAACCCGGGGGCCTTTTTTGCCCAAGCCCTGATTCAACCACGATTCATATGCCGCCTTTGCCGAAACCATAATAGAGGCAAAAACCCTTTAGGGGGTTAACCCCCACCAACATGTCTAGCCCCAAGCAGCAAAGCATAGTTGAATGGGGGCAAACTTGGCCAAAAAAGGCCAGACCGCCCCGGGGCCCCAACCACTGCCCCAACCCTCTGCTCCGCCTCCCCCGCCACCACCAACGTTTCCTCACTCCCCATGTCTCTCAGATCATGATCAGGGATCAGCCTCCTTCACCCTCCACCCCCCAGTACCACCGCCCCCCAGAGACCCATCCTACCCATTCCTCCACCATTTGACGACCTGCACCCCGTACAGCGGCATCTAGCAGCCACCCTTTCTTCTTCCGGGTTTGGGACAAAAAACTTTTTAACCCAAACTTTCCCAAACCCCAAACCTGAATGTCGGCATTCCCCCAGGCTTTTGGCCTTGGAAATTTTGCCTTTCCGCTGGTGGACACTATGGGTTCCCCCATCAGGGCCCCTTGCCTCCCCCAAACCAAAAGCCCGAGCAGGCATTTCTTTGCCAGAAAAGCCTCCTGCCCGGGCCACAAGGGTTCATCTAAAATTTAAAGCGTTTGTCTGCTTTGTGGCCGGAAAAAAAGCCCCACTCACCACCGACACATGGATAGTAAGCAGGGCCAAGGCCGCTAATCCTGTGCAGCCACGGTGAGCTGGTGGATGCCCCGGGGGGTGACGGTGCCTCTCGGCTCGGCGAACGCTCTTCAAACCGAGGAGGTGCAGGGTTTTTTTCCCCCAAGGTCCTCGGTTGCATCACGGCCAAGAAACCGGGC
Organism: Phyllomedusa bahiana; assembly: GCA_025379985.1. Lineage (NCBI taxonomy): Eukaryota > Metazoa > Chordata > Amphibia > Anura > Hylidae > Phyllomedusa > Phyllomedusa bahiana. The sequence continues at coordinate 7,897 of JAODAL010006700.1, forward strand.
CGGGGATGAAATTAATCTGTCTTGGAACCGTCCACACCAGGTCAGGAGCTGTGGCGGCCTTCGCAACGAGACCGACGCGGGCTGGGTGCCAAAACCTTTTTCCCAAAGAAAGGGTGGTGTGCAAAAAGGGGCAAATCGCTGGCCCCCTTTAAGATGGGAGGCGGGAGAACATCCCTTCCTGCACATGTCATAAACCTTGTCGTCCGAAATTTCTAAAACAAACCCGGGGTCTGGACTCCCTGCTGAGAAGGCTCGAAGTCAATTTCCACTTCCGCCGTTGAACCCTGCTTCGCCCCCCTGGCTTCTTTTTTGGGTCAGCTCGTCCCCTAAACCCGTTCATTTTGACGTGGCAAACGCGGGAAATTTTCCACCCCCCACATGCTCCACAATTGTGGCGCAGCGCAATGCTATTACGCAGTATGAAGACACTCCCCTACAAGCAGCGGGGGTGGGACCTCGGGGGGTTGAGCCACCGGGGAGTGGAGGCGGTGAAAAGCCTGCACCACCCTTTCCCCATTTTTGAAGAAGCTCCCAAAAATGGTCAGTGCGGAAATGCCCTTGTCGCTGAGCATTGTGGGATCTTAGTTTTGGAACGATCTTTGGACACTCTGAAACAACGGGTCCCCCAGCGAGGGAGGAGAACGGACCAGATGCGGACACGGACCTTTTTTTCTCCCGTCAAATCCACAAGGCCCGACAGTTTAAAATTTCTGGGTTTTTCATTAGGCATTGGTTTGGGGGGCCCAGAGCTAGTGCAAGGGGGCGCATAGCTCTGGGGTGCATCATTTTCAGGCAATCGGGGCGTTTTTAAAAGGGGAGGGGAAGGAGGAGGAGGAGGGGGTATTCCTAGACCCCAATGTTCCCGACGTCCCTCCCTTGGAAAGGGTTGGCGCAAATTTGAGGCGGAGGGAAGTGGGGAAGATCAGTTTTGCTAGTGCCCCTCGACCCAAGGGTTTGGGGAAATTTCAAGGCTCCATCTCTCCATGATGCTTGGTCTCCATTTCCTCCAACTTTTATCCTCGCTTAAGGCCAACAAAATGAAAACGTTACGGGGGCCACCCCCTGGATCCCCGGACAAAACAAAACCACACTTTTATTTCCCACCCACCCAAAAAAGAAAAAAAAGCGGGAAATGGAGACCTTGTGATTGATCAACTGGGAGAAAACTGTTGCGTCTGCTTTACTTCCCCAAATTCCCGGGGGAACAACATCAGCGCTGAAGGCAAAAGAGTGCCAATAACGTACGGCAAACAGCAGGCAAAGGGGGCAGAACCAAATGGGTGACCTCTGGCAAACTTTTTTTACCCCCCTCACCAAAAGGGTGCAAAGCAGGGCACACATCCAACACCAGAGACCACTTTAAATCATGGGGGCACGATACTGCGTCTCAACACCCATGTTTTTTTTATGTGTTCCAGACCCAAAAGACTTCTGGTATCCAAAATGGGGAAAAGGCCCAGCTGGGGTCGTCAGCCATAGAAGTGTTGTTTCCGCCCAGCAGCCAGCGCATATCGAGCGGACCTTCAGCACAGTGGAGGAGTATTACAGACAAAAGCATCCGGCTTTTTCCCCAGATAATGTGGATCATTTGCTTTTCATCAAGATGAATCAGGGATGGATCACTGATGATTTTGGCCCCAATTGCCGAGGTCACCGATTATTGCCGGTCTACTTCAATTCCCTTCAAACAAAAAAGGTCCTCTTGAAAAATGTTTTTTAAAAAGATCATTTCTTACGCAATTTTTATTTCTTTTCCCAACTTCATTTTCCTGGGTTTTTCTTTAGGGACTGTAAAAGACAGCAAGGGTTTTATGACAAAACCGTATTCCATTTACTCACTTTACTTAAAAATTTCGCATTGTCAAGGTTTTGAGGGTTTTTGTGTGAAACACTTAATTATGGCCTTTGGGAAAAGAAATGTGTCCTTTTAATGGCTTTCTCCCTCACAATTTTAATAGGGCTGAAAAGTCATATTTATAATTTTTTTTGGGGTTTGTAGTTTGAAACAGCAATAATCATGGGGCCCCCTTTGGGAACGAAATTGGGGTTTTTAAGTGGGATTTCTCCCTCACAATTTTTTTAAAAGTGGCTGTAAGTCTTTTTATAATTTTTTTCTTTGAAATCACAATACTACGGTCCTATTATAAAGAAAAATTTTTTTCTAACAGACATTTTTTTCTTCACAATTGTCAAAAGTGGGTAAGGGTTCATGCTTTTTGGAATTTTTTGGGGCATTTTCTTTGAAATGCGCTATCTACAGGGGTTTTTAAAAAAAAAAATTTTTTCTAAACAGACATTTTTCTTCCTTGTCAAGGGCTCAAGGGGGATGGGGCGTCAGAAACGGGAAAAGGTAGGCATGTTAATGGGCACATATTCAAAAAGACTTGTTTTTCAAGATCTTTAACTAGTTAAAACCCTGTATTGAACAACCCTTTTTAATACAAATTTTAAAAAAAGGGAAACAAAGACATGGGGGATTCCCCTCCTATTTTAAAAATGTTTTTCTAGAAATTAAATACAAAAAACTTGCATGTACAAAAAAGCTGGAAAAAAAAATTTCCCCTGAATTGTACAAGGGGGGACAGGAAAACTTGACAGTTAGGTTTTTTCAGAGGGCATGGAAATAAGGAGCACGACAAAGAACAAAAACAGAACAATTTCCTCCGCACGTTTGGAAAATGAGAAAAAAAATGCCAAAAAAAGGGCACCGGGGGGTTAAAAGGGGCGTTAACCACCTATTTCCAAGTGAAACTCAATTGGTCCCATCATACGGAGGGGCAAGCGTACCCCCGGTCTTGACTGTGTACTGAGGGAAGGGGGGAGTTCTCACACTTTCCCCTTCCCCCATCTGCTTCAGCATGACAGTTTTCGTTCTGCGCTAGGGCATTTTAAAAATGCGGGTTTTAAAGATTTTACGGACCCCCACCCCGGGTCTCACCCAATCCACTGTAACCCGGCCCCGGGTCATGCGTGGCACAGGAAAGGTTTTATCAATTCCATTAACTAAAATGGTGGTTAAAGCTCCTTTTTCCGGGACTTTTTTATCTGGGGGGCAAAAAGGTTTAATGGGCATCTGGGTCAAAGGGAAATTCTAGCAATGTCCATTTAACTAAAAGGGTTGAAAAACTCCTTTTTTCCGGGATTTTTTTAAACTGGGGGTCGTCAGGTTTAATGGGATACTTTCGGTCCCGGACGGGTTTGTCAAAGCCAGTTCAACTAAAAAGGTGGTGAAAAACTCCCTATTTCCGGTACTTTTTTTAAATCTGTGGGTCAGAAGGTTTAAGGGGGCTTCTGGGTAAAAAGGACAGATATATTTTGTGTCCAGTTTAACTAAAAATGGGGTTCAAAGACTCCTTTTCCCAGCACTTTTTTTAAACTGGGGGGGCAAAGGTTTAAAGGCCATACTGCGGGCCAGGGGCGGTAAGTCAATGTCCCTTCAACTAAAATGGGGTTGAAAGACTCCTTTTTCTGGGACTTTTTTTTTTCTGGGGGCTGCAGGTTTGGGGGGTAGGTGGCCCAGACAGGGTTCAATGTCCAGTGAAATAAAATGTGGTTGAAAGATCCTTTTTTTGGCACTTTTTAATCTGGGGTCAACGGTTTTTTGGGGCAGCCCCGCGGGCCGGACAGGGTTTTTCAATGTCCAGTTCAACTAAAATGGTGGTTAAAAACTCCTATTTCCGGCATTTTTAATCTGTGGGTCAGACAGGTTTTTTGGTTTATTCTGGGTACAGGGGCAGTTTTGTTTGGTCCGTTAAATAAAATGGTGGTTAAAACTCCTTTTTCCCACTTTTTTTAAATTGGGGGGCAGACGGGTTTAAGGTCATGCTGCGGTCCGGACAGGGTTTGTCAATGTCCCTTCAAAAAAAATGGTGGTTAAAGACTCCAAATTTCCCCCACTTTTTTTTTGTGGGGCAGAAGGTTTTTAAAGTTTTATTCTGCGGTACGGGGCAGATATAGTTTGTCCATTCAACTAAAATGGTGGTTTTTAAAGACTCCTTTTTCGGGATTTTTAATCTGGGGGTCAGACAGGTTTAAGGGCATGCTGCGGTCCAGGCAGGGTTTGTCAATGTCCAGTTCAACTAAAATGGTGGTTGAAAGCTCCCATTTTTCCCCCTTTTTAATTGTGGGGGAGACAGGTTTTTTTTATTCTGCGGTACGGACAATTTTAGTTAGTGTCCCAGTTCAAATAAAATGGTGGTTTTAAAAACTCCTTTTTCCGGCCTTTTTAAACTGGGGGGGCAGCAGGTTTAATGGTCTACTGGGCCGGACAGTTCTACCCCGTCCAGTTCAACTAAATGGTGGTTGAAAGACCCTTTTTCCGGCACTTTTTTAACTGTGGGGGCAGACAAGTTTTAAGGGCATCTGCGGGCCAGCAGGGGGTTTTCAATGTCCTTCAACTAAAATGGTGGTTGAAAGTCTACTTTCTTCCGGCACTTTTTAATCTTTGGGTAAGCAGGTTTTTAGGGTCATGCTGCTTCCAGGACAGGGGTATTCAATTTCCAGTTCAAGTAAAATGATGGTTCAAATAAAATGCCTTCTACACTTTTTTAATTTTTGGGGGATGCAGGTTTTTTTAAGGGGCATGCTGTGGTACAAGACAGGGAAGTGAAAGGTGTGTGACTTTTTTTTTGGGCTTTTATACCTAATGTTGTGCCTAAGATGTGAGTACCATTTGACGTTGTGGTGTTAATTAGCTTTCCCCCCTGTTTGGGTGAAAATGAAGGGGTTTTTGCTCTCCCATGATTTAATGTCATCTTCTAATCGCTGCTCACTACAAAAAAAAACCTTATCTTTTGGGGCCGACTATCGACTATCGCCCGATGTCGTACCAACGTAAAAACGCCAACACTACAAGGCATTAACACAAATTTTATGAAAAAGCCCGCTTTTAAAAATACGTGGCTGGAGCCAGTGTCGCTGTCACTAGTTAATAATGCTCTCAGATGGGGCAGCATAAACCTAATGACAGATTTCCTTTAAAACCACTGACAGCTCAGTGAAACAAAATTGGTTCAGGGACAGAAAAAGTAAGTTTAAACCCCATATCAAAAAAGGGCAAAAAGGAACAGCAAAAAACACCCCGACCTAGGGGAAACACGGGTCTAAATATGTTCCAGTCACTGATCCAGCTCCTAATTACTTCTACTTCAGAGTAATTAGAGGCTGCAATGAGCACTTTCTAAATGTGAGTGGTTAGCAATTTACTGTAGGTCAGGGACTACACTCAGGAGCTTGTAAAACCATTAATACTAGCTGGAAAAATAGCGTTGGGAAAGTCCTTCCTGCTTTCTCAATCAGACTTTTGATATTTATAATATCATGCTGCTGTGGTTAATTGTTGTGTATGCTTTCCTTTGCCTAGATCAGTGTTATATCTGACTATATGATGCTGTATAATATACTTTATGATGAATAAGGGGCATTTTCTTCATAAGTAGCCCTCTTCTCTTCCCTCCTCTCCATTTCTTGATTTTGTCCCCTTACTCATGTGTTCTGTCTCTGTGTCCCACCTCTTCCTCTTGCTTCTGTCTGTAGCAGTGGCAGTGTTGGGTTTGGTAAAGGAGGAACAACTCTTTTACCAAAGTCTCTGCTACATTTGAGTGGAGGTGGTTGGAATAATGCCCTGTTGGCATTGTTGCATCTATGAAAAGGGAAAGAAGCAGATCCAGGGGGTGATGAAAGGGTTACAAGTAGGGGGAAAGAAAAACAGTATGGTATGCGCAAGAGGATCTCTAACCATAGAGGGATGTCTGGGTCCTTTGAAATGGGAATTTAAACCCTTTTTGGGTTAAAATCACAATGCAAAAAAGGTCATGAAGGACAGACATTCTGCTGTTATAGCTGTGGTGTAACTAAGTTAGTTAATACTAAATGATAAACTGAACATTGTATCAAAGTATTGCTAACCTAGCAATGTCGAAAGCTAACCAGATGATGGCAGGGATTTGGGTGACACCAAAAAGCTTCAATCCAAAAGCAAGATTATTGCAAAGATAACTAACCCTAACTAACTTTTTCCCAAATCCTTCTTTAGACCTAGTCTTATTATTATCCCTGACACCAAATCCCCTGATGCTATTAATTTCCTGAGATATCCCTAATAAATGTTCCTAAGATACAACTGACCTTAATACAAACAAGCTGGCACCAAACAGGATACAGAAATAGACTGACAAAGAGCAACCAAAACCAGAAACTAAGGGAAATAACTGGCTAAGAAAATTTAATAGATTGCTAAAAGCAATCACTGGAAGTTGAAGAGAACTGTATATACAGAAGATACTAGATCAAAGAGACCAAATACTAGCAGATTCCTAGCCACAATCAGGACATGCAATATACTCTGCGTCATGCTGCCAACCTGAAGAAGCTCTAAAGGCTAGCAGTAACTACTCCACTAATACACTCCTGGTGCATGTCATGGTCAGCTTATCTGCTCAGAAATTTGTTTGAGGAGTTTGCATCTAATGTAATGGAGTGGAAAAAATGGCAGGAGAATTTCTGCCATTCGTAAAATGAAGTTTAAGAGCTGATCTGTTGTTGCCACTACTGATTGTTTCGAGCTGTAACAAGAGCTTAACTTTTACTCATTGGTAGTGTTGATTGAACTGTTCTAGAAAAGTTAAGTATTAGTAGAGCTTCTCAAATTTTTAGAACTCGAACCGAACAAAGATTTTACTGTTCGAATAAAGTTCTAGTTTTAGTTTGACACACCATTTTCAGATTTGTTTTCAGCGGCTTTCTGCACTTTTGGCAGCCATCCAATCACCTTTCTGTCATCGCTGAGGTGAAGGGCTCTCATTGGCTGCTAAAATCACATGATCATATTATATATATTTCACTGTATTGCCTTGTGAATGTCATTTCCAGCTCACTCTCTGTACTGTACAGACTGCTCTAAGTTAGATAGCATTTTCCTCTACATAGACAGCAATAGTTAGGGAGTTTGGTGTTGCTGGCTGCATCTTTCCCACACCCAGAAGTTGTTATTTGATGACATTTGCAGGCTCATATAATGCCTAACTCTCATATACATGGATTTATATTATACAGAGTGCTTGGATTCACTAAATCATACTCAGTGCCCAAAAGTTCAATTTTTGCAGCTTTGGGGGTTCAGTAATTGTATAACACACCGTCTCCAAATCTCCTATGTGTCAAACGGGCTTTTGGGCCTCCTCAGGATGCAGGCACCATAGCAGCTGCTACCACTGCACCTCCAATAGCTACGAGCCTGCTTGCAAGCTTTCCTCATCTTTTCAGTTAGCCATTGAAAGAAATGAATGAAGTTGTTCCACGTATCCAGTTTACTGTTATGGATGGTAATTACAGCTTCTCCTCACCTGTATAGATATTAACATTAACTCGAACATCTTGACTTTAATGAGGTTCGAAGTTCGAGTTCTAGTTCGAATAGAACCTTGAATCGAACACACTAAAGTTCGAAGTTCTAGTCGAACTAGAACTTTTTACTGCTCGCTCATCTCTACTCGTTGGTATTTTGCAATAGTAATTAGCTCCCATGCGGCCAATAAAAATTCAGGTGTAATCTCTCTCCAAGGGTCAACATCCCCGACCTTAGTTGTCTATGCTACCCATTTCATGAAGAACTTATCGTCATACCATGCTTGAAAAATAGTAACATTTATTTAACAAAGGTCTAGTTGTGTGATCTCCTGAAATGACACCTGGATCCTGGCTAACAAGCAGTCTGTACAGATGTACCAAAGTTAAACTTGACATATATTTCACAATGATATCAGAACACAGCAAATTATCTCACCTTTTCAATGCTTTTGAATGGTTTAAGTTGTGATTGAACAATAGATAATAAAGAAATCAGTGATATCACCATCAAGTTAAACTTTGCTACATCCATAGCTCCCCTTAACCTGTCCTCATGCTCTCTGTAAATGTTCAGAAGCATCCTTAGTCCCCCCAAATACTTTTAGATAAAGTACATAGAAGATGAAAGATAGATAGGAATCGGATGTAGCTGTAGTTTTGAGACCAATTCCATCTTGAGTTCGATTTTAGGTCTCTTGAGTTGGATTTTAGCAGGTTTTTATTACAGTAAATGATAAATTTAGGAGGAGGGCTAGCAGGAAAGGAGCCTGATGAGAGGAGAAAGAGACATTGTCCTTAAAGGGGTTGTATCATTATATTAAATGGTCTTCAGAATAAGGGAACAGTGAAAACAAGCAACTTTGCAATTGGATGTCATTTGCAAAGCTATCTTGTTTTCACAGTGTGCCTTATCTTCGTTTTCTGTAAACATTGCTCCCCAGTGCCAGTCGGATCCCACCTCCTTTCATTTCATTGGCTGACGGCTCTACTAATTTACATTCTGTCTGGCCACTGGTTGTATTCACTGGAGCTTGCATTCCTGCCTCTCTCACTCAGAATAAGGGGCCAGCAACATTTCACTCTGCACAGCCAGCAGCTCCATAATAACACTGCAGCTGCTTCTACAATCAGAAAACAACAGAATTGTGCTCGGTGCCTAATGCTGCTGCGTGTAAACACAGAAGGTAGACAGATCTGTGCTGCTCTGGATGAGTTCATAGAAGACTGGATTCAACTGTAACAAACCTCTAGCTGTGAGAGGAGAAGAGATCAGTGCTCCGAGTTCATAGAAGACTGTCTAGACTGAATGCAGGGCTATGTAAACAAACAGCTTTTACAAAATAAGACTGCATAGGGAGAGGAACGACACAGTGACATGTGTACTCAGACAAAGAGGGGGGGGATGTGCTATCTTCTCCCACTGATCTCAAACAAACACAATGACTCGGGAGCGAGCATGAACAGTGAAGGAGGGGGATGATGTCATCCCCCTTCAGTTAAGAAACACCCAGCTGGGAGGAGAAGAAACGCCCCTGGATTTGGAGAGCTGAGAAACTGAAAGTACAATGAAACACACGAGCTGATGAAGCGATAAATCCCCCTTAATAACTTAAATTGCAAAGTTCTTTATATGTGCTTATACTATTACTTTAGAAAATCTTTGTTAACAGGTTGGTGACTATTTAATCCATCACTTGATAAACTAGCCTGATAATTTATTGCTTATCTGTGCAAAAGAATATACTAAGATGTGACATTGTAGCAGCAGATTTTATGGTAACATTTTATTTTGGGCTACTTTATTTCTGCTAAATCCAAACACCGTGTAAAAAAAATTGATCGTCTATCAGCCATATCATTGAGCAGATAGAGTATCTCTTTCCGGAGCACCCGACATGCCCATGCATTACGTGAACAGCCCATTGATTTTAATGGACACCATGTAATGCTCAATAATTCCTGCACTGGTGGGAATTTATCACTCGCTGCGACCCAATGCAGCAGGTTTTTGGAAGTATTCAGTGATGAGCTTATAGTTGGAGAACTCTTCTAACAAATAGAGATAACCTGAGAAGACAATCCTTTTAAACTATTACTGGTGTAATAAATATATATATAACCCGGGGGATTTGCTCTGCAGACATGATTTCAGCCCGGAGTCTTGCCAATAGTGACAATTTGAATATGCGCAGAAAGTAAATTTTGCCTCGGTATGTCATAATGTCAACAATCAACCATTTATTTAGTGGTACACTGTTAATAATTGATTAAATTTTTTTTTTTTATTATAATTTAATACACCAGCCTGACAGCCTCTTTCCTGACTATTCTATGCCTATTTGATGACTAGAGTTGTTAAAATCTCACTGCTTATGGCACCAAATGGTGATTCATCTACATAAAAAGATTTTTATATGCATCAGCCACAGTCTATCAACCCCTTGAACTGTTCTTCATTTTTATACATTACAGCCACAAACTTAAATGTATTTTATTGATATTTTATGTGATAGAGAAACAAAAAGCAGCAAGTATTTGTAAAGTGTAAAGAAAATGATAGGTGATTTTCAAAATTGAAATAAAAAAACTGAATAGTGTGGCATGAATATGTATTCACCCCCCTCCCCGAGCCAATACTTTGTTTGACCAGCTTAAGCTGCAATGGCAGCTGAAAGTCTGTTGAGGATATCTCTACCAGCTTTGCATATCTTGAGGCTACAATAAATTTTTACCCATTCTTCCTTGCAGAATCGTTCTAGCTCAGTCGGATTGGTTTGTGAATGTTTTTGAACAGGAATTTTCAAATCCTGACACAGATTCTTAATGGGGTTTTGGTCTGGATGTGTCTGGGCCATTCTAACACATGAATATGCTTTGAAGTAAACCATTATATTGTAGCTGTATCTGTATGTTTAGGATTGTTTGTCCTGGGGAAATATAGTGTGGGCTCAGGAGCTGGCCTCTTAATTCATCAGATATTAACCCTATTGATCTGAGGGGTTAGACCAAGGAAAGGGACTCCTTCATCCCCAGTCATCCTCCTCTCACAAGGTGATCATGGGATGCTGAGTGTTTGTCTAGGTCTGGATTATTAGTTCACTTATTTTAGGATGTTTAAAGAAATCAGTGAGATTATAATATACTGCAAGAAGTATTGCAGTGTATTTTATAAGCAATTGTGGCTGGTTATAAAGTTATGAACACTTCTGTTTCATAACTACACTTATAACTATTGTACTTATGTACTATATCGGACATAACTAGTGATGTTTTTATAGAGACACAGCTTATCACCATGATGGCCTGCACTGAATTATCTGTTTTATGTGGAAGTGTACTTTTTGTGACATGTAGATGAACTCCTTACCGACAATGGACACATAGGTATGTCCTACTGTAAGTAAGGTCCTATGTAGCAGGGTTACTCAGCAAAGAGGCAAGTGCCAGCTGCTAATTACAGCCGACACCCACCATCAACATAAGGGAACAGAACTGGCTCTGATCCCTTTTGTTTAACCCTTTAGACACCACATACTTTTCAGGCAAGTTGTCTATATGAATGAAGAATAGTGATGCACATCATACCTCCCTCTGATCGGTGCCCCCGTGACAAGATTGCAGGGTGCCAATCAGTTACCATGGCTTTTGGAAGCCTAATAGAGGTTTCCATAGCTGCCATGTTAAGGTTATTATTACTTCCTGCCACAGACAGGAAGTAATAGAACCTCCATCTTGGTAAACTTTTTTGCATTATTTAAATGATGGAGAATCGTGTACAAGTGACTGATCCCCTTAGTGGTCAAATACCCCAGGGAGACTCAATGTGAAAGTGAAACAAAAAATGCTTTAAAAATATGAACTAAACAACAGCAAAAAACTTGAAGTTTAAATCCCCCTTTTTTGCCATTTTGCAATTAAAAAAATAAAAGATACACATAATGGTTATAACCGTGTCTGTAAAAGTCAGATCTATTAACATATAACATTGTTTATCCCATGTGCCGGGCAACGTAGAAGAAAAAAAAAATGTCCTAGCACCCAACCTATGTTAACATCCCCTAAATATTGGGATAAAAAGTGATCAAAAAGCTCCATGTATCCCAAAATGGTATCAATAAAAACTATAGTTCTGTATACGAAAAATGCACTCCCACTCAGCTCCATAGGTGGAAAACCCAAAAAGTTATTGGTCACAGGAAATGGCTCTGTAGTGCAAATTTAAAAATAGAACATGTTTATATTTTTTTAAAGTACTAACAAATTACGAAAACACTACATATTTGTTATCTCCAGAATCATACTAACTTGCAGAATACAGATAACAAATCCTTTATATAAAAGATTTAACACTACAAAAACAAAACCCTGTAAATATCCAGCAGGTGCATATTTTTTCACATTGTCTTGTCCCACAAAAAAACAAGCTTTCTTATGTCTATGTAAATGGGAAAGTTAAAAAGCTCTGGCTCTTGGAAAATGGGAGCAGAAAAAACATTTTTATAATATTAGTGATAAACAACTTCTGAAGGCTATAAATAAAACTTATGGTTCTTGGATGCAAGGATTAAAAAAATGAATAAAAGTAAATTAATAATAGGTGTAAGGTGGTAGAGCTAAATTAAAGACAGGCCTACCGGGAGAAATCCCACACAAGTTTGATGAGAAGTTATAAAATGTATATACTATTTAAGATTCAAGCCCACAATAAACATGAACCTATCATCATGTAAATGAATGCAGTCCAATCTACTGACATCATGTTATACATCAGGAGGAACTGAACAGATTGATATATAGTTTTGTGGGAAAAGAGTTAGTATAAAAGTTATTGATTAAAATGTCTGATCATTCTGGGCTTAGGAGTCTAGTGGGTGGTCTTACTCAATGACTGACATCCATCACTGTCAGAGTGTACATACACAGTTTGCTAATTAGGACCACCCACTGGACCCTTATAACCTGGATAAGCAGAGATTTAAATTAAAATAATAAAGGTTATATTGAATTTATTTAAATAACACTATGTATAAACTTTTCTCAGCTCCTCCTGATCTTTAACATAATGCTGGCAGATGAGACAGCTTATTCAATTTGACTGGTTCCTTTTGAAGGGATTTTCTCACTACATTGATTACCTTTCAACATGTAAAGAAAAATAAATGATGACTTTTACTAAGTGCTTTGCTCTTTTGATCTTGCCCTGTATTCTGCCACTGATATGCGTTAGAATGATCCCTGAAGGGTTGTGAGACCTATCTGCACAAGCATATGGTAGATAGTGAACTCACTATATTAATCCCCTTCCAAAGCATGTGGAGATCCAGTAAAGAGGATGCAATGGATGTGCTTCAGGCATTTATTCACTGTATCTTGATATAACACGCAGGAGGTTACAATATTTGCGGTCAAAATGAATTCTCTTCTCCAGCTCTATGCAACATGTCTTAACAAAATGGAGACATAACTACAATGAAGCAAGACAGGATGCGACTTCACAGAAACAGGAAAAGAAGCATGAAGCAAGGTATTATGGGAGTTACATCATCATATCAAATATTGCATGAGAGACATAACATGAGTATTCATGTAATGGTGCATCCAATCAGGTGGACAGCACAACCTAGTCAGGAGATAAGAGATATTTTATCTGCTTTTATCTGCTTTGAGAGCTCACAATTGTCTCTACGTTACCATCCATATCTCCCTTCCTGATTAGATAAAGATCAGTGAGTTATGTCACCATGGTTGGATGGAGCAGAGTCTTTATCTGTAACAAGATTTAAGTGCATACCTTTGATAAACCCTTGTTTTCACTCCTTGGAGCTCTGCAGCTTTGTTACCTTACATTAAATCTTGTGAACTTATTTCCCTGTAAAGCTCAGCTATTTACAGGTACCTAACCAGGTAGTGTGAGACTGAAGCTGTCTGTGACTCTGTGAAACAGAATGTTGAGAAAACCCCTTTATGGATGGTTTAAACTGTATGAGGACTACTAGTTGAGAAAAATCACATTGGGCCCCCCTTTTACCCACCCTTAGATAAGCAATCATAGTGCATGATTACGCAGACAAACAAAGGACCCCTCAGACGAGTGGGTCATAACATTCCCCCTAAGATTGCATTTTGTTGGCCTTGATTGCATTGTCTTTTGTGTTACTGTGACACAGTGTTTAGCTCATTCCTTAATGAACAAAAATTACAAGCCTAAAAATGCAGTTCTGTCGATCAATTCTTCCGAGTTGCCAAATTACCATCTAAAGTGTATGGCGATAAGCAGGGTACACTGTGTGATGTAAGTGATGTTTTGTGCTATAAAATTGCCTCCCCAGCTGAGTCGGTATTTTAAGACATTAAAAATTTCCTTTGTCTTTCGACACTTTAACAAAGCGCTCGCAGTACTCCATGTGCCCCCATCTCAGGGAGGCTGCGTGACAATGTGGATACGTGGCGGTGATCTGTGACCGGCTCGCTGTCATGCAGCTGGAAGGTGCCGTGGAAAACAAATTATCCTTTCCATCAGTTGTAAATAGACTGGAACAAACAGAATCACAAAAGTAAGTTCTGTAACTGTGAGACCAATTAAGTGAACAATAGTCATTGTGGAGAGATAAAAGGCAATTGTGTTCCGTAATTTCTGTTCAAATTATCAATGGGAATGAATCAAGGTATATTTTTAACATGTATTCATTTAGATTCTCTAAGTTATATGTTCACATGAAATCAAAAATACCCAAACTATATATATAAGAATTGAGACTAAGCCTTGAAATCAATGTTCTCCCCATCACCACCCTTGACACCACAGATCCTAAATTTAGTACTAATTATTTTCTTAATATATATTTACACACGGTCAAGTCACATTCTTATGACCAGTTTCCACATTGGAAGCATGGGAAAAGTCATGTGTGGTGCGCTGGGGTTGGAGGGTTTTGAAGGTGTTAAACGTCTGCAATGTTCCCCATTGCTGTTGTGGATAAATGGGGCAATTCATCAAAGTTTCAAAAAGAAATTATTATTGGCTTTCAAGCTGAGGATTACAATATTCTTGAATCTGTAATGTTTTTGAATGTTTTTGTTGGTATGGTGAAAAAGGTATAATGAGTAGACAAGTGGTGCTATTGTGAATAAGCGACATGGAAACTGTGGTGACCATGTCAATTATTTAAAACGGCTATGAATGTGTGCAAGGGTGGACCAACACACTACAGTGGAGCAGCTTACAACCAAGATTAACCAGGGGATGACCAGAATTGTGCCTAAAACAATGATTTTAGTGAACTCTATTGCATATGGGCCCCAGAGCAGACAAATTTTCTGCCCCCCCTTTTAAACCCTATAGTGGATGGAGCCCGGAGCAGATGGGTGTCACTGCATCTCGCTAACCCCCCGTGTGGGGGGGCCCGGAAAAAACAGATGTCACTGCATCCTGCTAACCAAAAGGTATGGGGCCCCAACGACAGAGCACTGCACCTTCAACACTTAAGCATGGAAAGTGTATGGCCTCTTGGAGGTATGTAAGGTGTGTAAGACGTCTGCACATGACCTCATGCTAATAATGTGCAATTCCCAAGAGCAATATATTGTCACTGTACCTTCTGAACTAATTTAAATGCTGTGCTGCTAGGTGAAAGGAAAGAGACAGGGGTGTCACATGGACACTGCTTGACATGTCTATTGATGTTATAGGGGCTATCATGGAAGCCCCGATGGATGTCACTGCAAACCTCCTGCCTAATTCCTAAACATGTGTAGTGGAAACCTGAACCCCGACGAAATGTACTGCAAACCCCTGCTAACCCTACTGTGTATGGACCCGGAGCAGACGGATGTCACATGCACCTCTGCTAACCCTACTGTGTAGGGGCCCGGACAGACAGATGTCACTGCATCTCTGCTAACCCTACTGTGTAGGGGGCCCCGGAACAGACAGATGTCACTGCATCTCTGCTAACCCTACTGTGTATGGGGCCCCGGAACAGACAGATGTCACTGCACCTCTGCTAACCCTACTGTGTATGGACCCCGGAGCAGACGGATGTCACTGCACCTCTGCTAACCCTACTGTGCATGGGTCCCCAGAGCAGACAGATGTCACTGCACCTCTGCTAACCCTACTGTGTATGAGGCCTGGAGCAGACGGGTGTCACTGCACCTCTGCTAACTCTATTGTGTATGGGGCTCTGGAGCAGAAGGATGTCACTGCACCTCTGCTAACTCTACTGTGTATGGGGACCTGGAACAGACGGATGTCACTGCACCTCTGCTAACCCTACTGTGTATGGGGACCTGGAGCAGACGGATGTCACTGCACCTCTGCTAACTATACTGTGTATGGGGACCCAGAGCAGACGGATGTCACTGCACCTCTGCTAACCCTACTGTGTATGGGGCCCCGAAGCAGACTGATATCACTGCACCTCTGCTAACCCTACTGTATATGGTGCCCCGTGGCTAGAAATGTCCAATATTGGTTGGAAGAGCATGACCAAGACTTTCAAGTACTACCCTGACCCAAACTTCCCCGGACTTCAAGTGATCAGGGAGAGCATTGTTCAATCCCTCTGCTAAATCATAGAGAGAATTGTGCAGCATTAGAGTTACCGCCCTTCAGTCATCAGTGCTGAGAGGAAACAGAAAGTGACTGCCAGGACAATGCTGGAGTCTGAAGAGGTGAGGAACTACTGGAACTCTTATATGTAGCATTACCTGATCCAATGTCCTCCCCCAAAGATCCTTGTATTAACCCCATCACTTCTCTAGATCACCAAGGTTTCTTAAATTAACCCATTCACTGCCTTAGACCATTTGGGAGCCTTATATTAACTCTTTCACTGTTCTAGATGACCATGTATCCTTAAATAATTGCTATAGTGCCCTAGACCACCAGATAAACAGTATCTCACAAAAGTGAGTATATCCTTCAAAGTTTTATAAATATTGTATTATGTCTCTATATGGGACAACAATGAAGATCTGACACTTTGATATCATATAAAGTAGTCATTGAGCAGTTTGTTTAACAGTGCAAATTTGGTGTGCCCTCAAAATAACTTAACACACAGCCATCAATGTCTAAACCGTTGGCACAAGTGAGTACATCTCTAAAGGAAAGAAGGACAAATTGTGCCCAATTTGCTTTTTTCTCTCCACAGTGTCATGTGACTTGTTAGTGTTGCAAGGTCTCGCGTGTGAATTTGGAGCAGTTGTATTAAATTTGTTGTTATTGCTTTCATATTCTCTCAAATTGGTCATTAGAAATTCAATATGGCACCTCATGGCAATGAACACTAAGAGGATCTGAAATTTTTTTTTTGCTCTACATAAAGATGGCCTAGGCTATAAAAAGATTGTTAACACCCTGTAAGTGAGCTGCACAAGAGCACAAAGTGGTTTAACAAGACAGTTTTCACTCACACCAGGCCTCACCATGGTCGAACAAAGTTATGTACAAGTACGTAACATCATATATAAAGATGAGTGCTGCCAGCATTGCTGCAGAGGTTACAGGGATGAGTAGTCAGCCTGTCAGTGCTCAGACCAAAAGCTGCACACTGCATAACATTTTTCTGCATGGCTGATGTCATAGAAGGAAACTTCTTCTAAAAATGATGACCAGGAAAGCTCGCAAACAGTTTGCTGAAGACAAGAAGACTAAGGACATGGATTACTGGAACAATGCCCTGTGGCCTGATGAGACCAAGATAAACTTATTTGATTCAGATGTTGTCAAGCATGATTGGTGGCAACCAGGTGAGGATTCCAAAGACAAGTGTGTCTTGCTTACAGTCAAGTATAGTGGTGGGAGTGTCATAGTTTGGGGGATGCATGAGTGCTAACCATAGGGCCTGTAGCTTTATTAAAATGAATATGTATATTAGATATAGAGGAGATGTGGTTTATGGGAAGAGACTAAGACAATAGTGTACAGTACAATAGAGTATGTATTCCCAATGAATATGCATATTAGACATGGAGGAGAAGGGGTTCATGGGAGGTGATAAAGCTGGTAGTGTGCTGTGGAATGTAACACCTATTCTGCTTAGTCCATTGTAGGTGAGCCACGCAGACGCAATATGAGGGAAATTGGACGGAAGTCCATCACAGTCAGAGCAGATATCTCCAATGATACAGTACTCGGGCGCGGGCGGCATGGTTAAATAGGGCACAAGCCCGCTATGGAGATGGTGAACTTGTCTGAGGAATGTTGTTTATGGGAGCATGGTGGCAGCAGCACATAGTATCAGTGTGCGTGCAAGAGAGTGGAAGGGGGAGTGGGTTTTGTGGATTCTCTGATGGCTAATTGGTGAATACCTGAATAGGGTATGTACCTAACATGATATAAAAGAAAATGAGCTTAGACCACATGGGACCAGACCTCTAACCCCTGATGAAGCCAGTTTAGCTGGTGAAACATGTTGGGAGGTCAGGCATGACATTTTAAATTGTGATTTCTCACCTCTGTCTACAAGTGTCACCCGCTGCAGAGGGTATCACAAGGAACCCTTATATATTTTATGTCCATTAGATTAGGGATGACTGCCCAAGTAGGATGCTTGGGATCCCTTACTGGAGTTAGTTAATTACTGTATATATAAGGTTTTCCTGTTAATAGGTGGGGTTACACCAGACTTGATAATAGAAAAGGAGGTATTCCTTCAGAAGTAGAAAGGGATAAATTGAGAGGTTAGAAATCAAGTTTTTAAATAATGTTATACATAATAAAAGTTACATTTTAGTGTTTTATAGATTGAAAACTGATAGAGTTTAAGTTTGCCTATGGCAAAATAGTAAATATAGTGATCAAAAACCACTCTCTGAGATTCCCATTTTTTTGGAGACTATTAGAAATGTCGTGTTAGCACTAAAATGCGCCTGCTTTATGATCCGCAGTAGAGCAGGTTCATAAATCAGGTTCATTCTATGCTATTATAATGTGCATGAAATTTAGCATTTAAACGCCGAATTTCATACATGTCGCCCATTGTGTAAGATGATTATTTTTAGGGGATAAAATGGATAAAAATACACTTCCTGGGTACAGTCTGTATTATGGATATTTTTTAATTTCAATTCTAAATAACTTAAGAGGTGCAGTATATAATTAATTTCTGAGGTACAGTATGTAATATTTCGCATGAGGGGGAAACAGCTTGTGCTACAATTCATTTTAGGAGGCACAGTGCACATTATTATTTACTTCAGAGGATGCAGATTGTTGCATTAGTTTATGCTGGGGGTACAGGAGGTCAAGCTACAGGAGGTAAAAAAAAATGGGAAAAGTCCTGGTGGACAAAATAGATAAGGAATGGGAAGACTTCAGAGAAGATGTCACTTGTGAGTCACTGAATATCATTGTGTATTTTGTTCATTTGTAAGGTCTGTAGCATTCTAGTCTGTGAAACAACAAATCTCAGCACATCATTGCTAATATTAGATTATACTGGGATGTTTGGTTTCATATCACAAATATGCTTGTAACTTGCATTAGCCTAAATTGCCTTTTGGTATACTTGATATCAGCAATATTTTCTTTTTCACAGTGTGACATTCACACCAATGAAGGAACCTGTTCTTAAAAACCTTAATCCCATTCTTGCACTAACCCATACACTGCCATATTGTAGTTTACATCTCTACAAGCCTTACTCATTGGTTACAAGGGTTTAGTAGTGTAGCTGAAAGGTACAGCTAGGTAATGGTCTATGGCTGTGAAGAGAGAGCTAGGAAAGAGGGCCAAAGATGATGTTTTGCACCAGGGCCCATGAACCTTTAGCTAAGCCCCTATGTTGTGCAACAATATTTCTACACAATTGTGGTGATCTTGAATCATTTCAGTATAGTTGAATTAAGGTATGGTTTCTGATGTGCCTAAGGTACTCGAGTCTGACACTGAGTACAACCAACATCATAACATAGGTCTGAAAGAAGTTGTCCAGTAGAACATAAATCATTTGTGTAAATAATATCCATACCATATTTTTGAACTTTTGTAATGTACTTCCTGCAGTTGAACATCAGCTGTTTGATGACACAAAGCCCTTTAGTACTCTTTGTCTCCACACACACAGGAAGAAGTTCTATGTAGAACATAGGAGATCAGCTGACCAAAGGGATGTGCCTTTTTTCAGGGCAGTGTTTTAAGCCACGTCCCTTTGGACCTGCCACACAAGACTTTCCTGATTAGGAAGGAAATAGGGGGTGTGCACTAAGACAGAGGTTGGGAAGGAAGAAGACAGACAAAACACAGCAAATTCTGTGTTTTACAGGGAGAAGGGAAACTGCTTCCAAACAAAAAATGCTGCTGCTCAGCTGCAGAGAAGGGAAGCTATGAAGAGGAAATAACAAAGAAAACATCCCAGGAAGATGAAAAGAGACTTTGACAAGCCATTTCAGAATTGTTCAACTTATTTATTAGACAACTTATTTAATATACAATATAATGCACAAGCTGCATTTGTATATAATGTTCCAGAGCTGCGCTTGTTGTATATTTCTTAAGTGCCTAGAAGTAACAAGTAATATACCTGTAGTCCCAATAAAAACTTAAGATAATCCATTATGGTAGCTCAATGATATGTGACATGCTCATCTCTGCTGTACTGATCAGACCTGATTCCAAAATTAACAAGAATCTTTCCATTTTCTCTATCTGCAGCTCAATCATGAAGTCTGCTGAAGTTCACTTAACCTTCTTTCTCAGCGGCAGGTTTCTGCCTTGTGGACTTTACAGCCCCTAATTGGATTTGTTATTGAAAAGATTCACCTGAATAGTCCCAGGAGAAGAAATTTGGAGTGTCTACTCTGATTTGTGATGAGATCCAAACTTAATTCACACCAAACTCTAGTTCTCCATCGGACCATGTTATCTCTTGCTGGATGAGCGTGCCGCATACCCATTTCTTCTTTAACCATTTATTCTTTAGAACAAAAAGTATCCACATTTCTATGATGAAAATATACTAAGTGATGAAAGGGTTTGCATTGAGTTAGAAAAACATGGAGGCTTGATTCCAAGAAACAGCGCCATACTTGTCTTCAGGATGAGACACTGTTTTAGGATGAAAATATCCTTGCTTTTTTCTTAATCAAAAAACATTTACTAGAAAGTTTTGGTGACACTAAAGCTAAGCTGCACAAAAATATTTTATAGACATATGATGCCCAATGACTTTGATAGAATTTTTGACTGCTACTGGGAAAATATTTCTATAAGGGCAAATCACCTGAAAGATCTTGGAAAAATGTAAAGAAAATACAAAGAAAAGAAAAATACAATGTTTATTCATGTGTTTTGCCTCAGTATTTCTAATCCAATGATAAGAATGGGTCCAAAATTCAGATGGGGTACAAGGCTTTCCATTATACTCTTCTCTCTGTAGACTTAATTTCTAATTTTGGCTTATAAATACAGATGAAAAATATGTGTCCAAAATCCCATGTGAACTCAGCCTTAAAGGGGTTGTTCCACTGAGCTGTTTTAACTCTTTACAGTCTCTTCAAGCTTCCACTTCATATCCAGGCTGTGGCCAGATCTATAGCAGTGACTGACATTTCAGCACTGCTATTCCTAACTGAGCCTGTTACAGGGACATTACTAGCAGCAGAGCTGTATAAATAATGAGAGGAATCTTCTAGTGCGAGAGAAAAACATACATGTTTCCAAGACACACTGGGCCTTACGTATGAAAACTGTCTAGCAGTAAGACTGTCTTTGTTGCCCAAAGCAACCAATTAGAGCTCAGTCTTTAATTTTTCAGAGCACTATCTGCAATGAAGTCAGTCACTGCTAAACAGTTTTCATACATAAGGTCCGCTGATCACTGCTGTTTTACTAACAAACATAACTCTATTATGTTTAAAGTAGTTATACATAAATGTGCTCTACAGACCTGACAGGATGATACAAGGTTGTTTCCAGGTCAGTAACTCTAATGGCCACATGTATGAAAACTGTCCCTTTGTTGCCCATAGCAACCATTCAGAGCGCCCCTTTCATTTCATATAGTGCTCTGGAAAAATTAAAGGAGCGCTCTGATTGGTTGCTATGGGCTCTGATTGGTTGCTATGGGCAACAAAGTGAGTTTTAGACCTAGACAGTTTTCATACATGTGGTCCGAAGAGTTAGGTTTTTTCTCAGTAGAGAGATAAGATCACAGAGGGAGAAGTTCCATCCTGCTGAAAAAATACAGCATGCAGTAATGTCACCAGGTGACTGCAAAACAGAGAGTTGGTCAGTAGCAGCCTGTGAAAACAAGCAGGATATACGAACTGGTCTAACTCTGAAATGAAGCAAAATCAGAGCAGCAATGTATTTAGTAATAATTTTTATTGACCCATACTTAAAGGGGTTGTCTCGCTACAATGATTGGGTTTTAATTAAAAGATCTTTAAAAAAAACAAGCAGCTTTGCAATATATGTTCATTACAAATGTCCTACTGATTTTGAGCTAGCCCTGTTCATAGGAGTGCCTCAGCTTCTCAAATTTCTATAGCAGCCGACCTGTTGATCCTTATCTTACTGGCTGTCAAGGTCTGAATGAACTCATCACCTTGAAAAACAGGTCGGAGCAAAGAGCCCCACCTGCACAGAATGCTTCTGTAGTGTAGGGAGGGGGAGGGAGGACTCTGGCTTCTATGTCCGTGCTGCCTGGATTAACCCTGTGTGTGCCTGCTTCCTCCTGCTCTCTACACAGATTGATCAGAGATTAGGCTGATCAATAGATGTGACAGCAGTGACCCTGTTTGTTACTATAATCATGATGTCTGTGGAGCTGTAACTATAATAATACTATACAGATTGTGAACAGTTCATGCTGTGCTGTACTAGGGACACATCCTGATTAACACTTGCAGCTTCCCTGCCCCTGTTCTGAGAGGGTTTGTTTTTTTGGGTTTTCTGGAGATGTGGAGATATGTAAGCTAAGCAGAGGGTATAGGAACACTTGCAGCCCCTCTGTTCTGCTAATTAGCAATCATAGACCTCTCTAGGCAGGCACACCAGGGTTAACTCTGGCAGCAATCCCCGGATAGCTGCCTGTGTGCTGAGGGGAGGGGGAAGAGGGGAGGGGGAAGAAACAGAGAAGCGAGCACGCCCCTCAATTCAACTCCCATTCACAGACAGAGGCTGAAAGCTATTAATGAGACAACTCCTTTAAGTATGTAAAGCTATTGAATGAAATAGGACTACCCCTTTAAAAAACTTTCATCCCTGGTGTTCATGGTTGTGGTAGTGTTAATCAGCCCCTTATGAGGGCTCGATTTATATCTTTGCCGTAATATGCATCCTTGGGATTAATGTGAGTATGGACAACTTTATTATCCATATGTTGAAGGGGAAAGGTAAATAAAGACTATTACCAAATACATTGCTGTTCTGATTTTTCTTTGTTTAGGAGATAAAGGAGATTTCATCTACTGCTTCTGTACACAAGTTTATCTTGGTTAGTGACCACCTAACTCTACTCTCTTTCTCCTCTGATTGCATTAAGTGGCCCTTGTATGTCTAACGATACTGAGTTAGTAAAGCAGGAGCTTGTTTATTTCAGTGAATTACAAGCTTTAGAGCTCTGTAACTTTGTGTACTACAGGTTTTAACTAGTGTTGAGTGATTATTATCGACAAAGTTGAAATCGGCACAGTTTTTATGGTGATCGGATTTTTTAGATCATGCGATAATTTAGGTTAAAATCTGTGCATCATCTATTAAGACCGCGCCTTTTCGGCGCTTCCTGTAATTTTGGCGGCCAGCAAATCAGATTACAGAATAGAGCAGGGTGAGATGTGTGTGCGACGTCATGACTGGGATGTTATGGTTCGATTGGCTGGAAAAAATCACATGACCTCGTTTTACATAGAACAGCGTTTCCTGTTCAGCCTCAGTGTCTCTCAGCGTCTCAGAGCAGAAGGACGTGCCTCTGCTTGTGTCCAAACAGGCTCAACGAAAATTATTATATTTCCTTCACCTTGAGAAACCTCTACTATTAGCTGTGTTACTTACACTTCGTTAGATTATGAGATTGGAAGAGTTTTTATTATGTTAGGTAGAGATTTAATTAAAGGAGCATTACTCGCTGTAAAGTCACGGGGGGGAGCGCGAGGGGGGGCCCCGCGGCCGCGAAACAGACAAGCATCTATAACAGTATTATGGGTAAAGTTCACCAAGACTTAGTGTAGACATTGCAATAGCCTTTATTATTAACAGTTTCAGGGGGGCGCTTTCTATTGGATATATTTCCTGGATATTGGGCAGCCTGAATTATGGGATACCCATCTTTTCTGTAACTGAGGTTCTTTGTTAGGTGCAAAACTCCACTTTTTTTCAGTATACATTTCAGATAGGTGTTCATTTTCAATTTTGCCCATTTCCACTTTGGTTGATATTTACACATTGTGCTTAAATTAGAACTTCAGCAAGTCAGCACAGGTTGATAGGTGCCAAATATACCCTTGTAATATCAAAATATATTTCAGATACGTGTTTTTCTGCACTTTTGGCGCACTACAGCTCTTGTTCATTGAGGCACCTTTGCAGTAAGTTGTGAATACTGCAATTTTTAGTCACACAGGTGATTGATAGGTGCCCAAAAAATACCTTTTATTATCCGAATACTTTACAATAGTGTTTTTTGACACCTTCTTGCCAGCCAGACATGTTGATAGAGCCTCCTTGCAGTTAAATTGAATCCAGCAATTGTGTAGTAACCAAGGTGAATTGTAGGTGCAAAAACAATACCTTGTTCTCTATCCGAATACATTACAGAATAGTGTTTTTTGACTTTGGCGCACTACAGCTTGTTCATTGAGGACTTGCACTTAATTGTGAATACTGCAATTTTTTTAGTCACCACAGGATGATTGATAGGTGCCAAAATACCCCTTTTATTATCCGAATTATTACCAGATACAGTGTTTTTGCACTTTTGACCCAAGTCCACGATTGTTGATAGAAGCCACTTGCAGTTAAAATTTGAATCTGCAAATTGTGTAGTTACCACAGAGTGAATTGATTGGTGCCAAAAATACCTTTATTATCCGAATACATTTCAGATATGTGTTTTCTTCTCTATTGGCGCAGGCCCTGCATTTGTTGACTTGATAGATCTACTTTGCACGTTATATTTGAATCCAGCAAATTTTGTTTTGATTTGGGGATTTGAGCAATAGCTGTGATTTGCCTCTTTTAATAAGAGACTTTCCAAAACTCTCTTCATACCTTCTCAAATTTGTATATTTTGGAAACCATGGAGCGAAATTCAGGTGGTTAAGCGAGCCAAAGAGGGGGTAGGAATGGAGTAGAGGTACGAGAGAAGGTGCTCTTTCAGTGCTGGCTCCAACCACGAATGCCAGGGATATCAGTTGCAGGGACCGTCAGGCCTGTCATCGTGGGTCAGGGCCCTGTGATTCCAAGTAACGAAACAGCGTCGCCAATCTGTTTCATTGGTTAATGCACCTGCTCCAGCAGTCTTACCTCCTCGTCTCCCAGTCACGGCCACAAATGTCGTCATCAAGCTTCACCACATCCATCGGCCAACATGAAGACAGCCCAATGTCACTGTGTACCCACCTCTGTGGATAATCCATTTTTGAAGACCTCTTTGATGAACAAATAAAAAATGCGGTTGGGTTTAGATAAGCATGTTAAATGTGTGACGAGGCCCAAGAGGATGATTTTCTTCTGCTCTGACGCCCAGATATCTGAGCCATCAGAGGAGTTGAAGAGAAGACCGGTCAATCCGGCAAATCCGCCGGGTGGTCAGGCAACGGCCTTGCAGTCCTCTTGCTTGAAGGCCGCAGCTCCTGGATGCAGAATGTCAGCGGCGACAGGAAGTTACTGTGTTGAATCGATGATGTGACGACATTGCGGATCCAGCGTGGTTTTTCAGCAGAATTTGCTTGCGAGCGCTCTATCACTGGACGAGGAGGAAGACGATGGGGTAGTGTCAGACGGTTCGCCTCAAAAGGGAGAGGGGGTCGCAGATAACGTCCGTTGGATTTGATTCCGCCAGCCACGTAAGAGCAACCCACCGATCCTCGCTTATCTCGTCAAAAAGGTCCACGGGACCATCTCAAGCCTGGCTTCTTTTGACCAAGGCCTCTGATTCACCCAGCAGATGTCAGTGCCGCCTTTGCGTAATGCATAAGTAGATGGCAAGCGAACTTAGGTGGTTAACCACCACAAAACTTTGTCTTTCACATGCAGCAACGCATGTGTTGAAATGGAGGGAACCACTTGGCAAAAAAGGCCAGACCGACGCCGGGCCTCCAACCAATGTAAACCCCTTCTGTCTCCGCCTCCTCCTCTCTGCCACCACCAAGCGTTCTCAGCTGCCAGTCTCTCAGAGTCATGATCAGGGATCTAGCCTCGCTTCAGCCTCCCACCGTTCGGCCAGAGTACACACCAGCACCACCAGAGACCATCATACCCCTTCTACTTCCGCCAGTTTGACGACCTGCAGCCGTTACAGCGGGCCAGTCTATCAGCCAGCCTCTGCGTCTTCAGGTTTGGGACAGAGAACCACTTTAACCCCAAACCATCCAAAGACAAAAGCTGATGTCGGCATTTGCCAGGCTTTTGACCTTGAAATGTTGCCTTTCCGTTCTGGTGAAACAAGATGGGTTCCGCCACGTCATGGCCCTTGCTGCCCCCAATACCAGAATGCTGAGCGGCATTTATTTGCCAGAAAAGCCCGTCCCTGGCCTGGCCAACCACATGTCATCTAAAATTTCAAGCGCTTTGTCTGCATCTGTGGCCGCGAAAAGTCCATCTGACCACCGACAATGGACTAGTAAGACTCGGCCAAGGCCGCTATTTCTCTGTGACAGCTCTGCGGTGAGCTGGGTGGATGTCCATGGGGTGATGGTTGCTCTAGGTTGGCGCACGCATCTTCACAACCGCAGGGATGGTGCAGGGTTCCTGTTCCCCAATGTCCTCTGGTGGCATCACGTGCCAGAGAAAAACCAGGCGGCGCGTGTGAAATTAATCTGTCTTGGAGACCGTCCACACACAGTCAGGAGCTGTGGACGGCTCTCCGCAACGAGACCGAGTGCTGGCTGGGTGCCAAGAACCTTGTTGCAGGCAAGGTCGAGTCGTGCGATTCAGGGCGAAATCTGTGGCTGCCCTTAAGATCGATAGGCTAGAGCACTTCCCTTGCCTGGACATGTCATGAACCTTGTTGTCCAGAAATTTCTAAAGAAGCTACCGGGTCTGGACTGCCTGCTGAGGGCGGCTTGAAGTCTAAGTTCGCACTTCGCCCGTTCGAACCCTTTACTTCGTCCACGCACTGCTGCCGTTGCAGCCGTCAGCCTCGGCCCTCACGTTCCACGTCTCATTGTTGATTTCGGCAACACGCTGGAAATTCCAACCTACAATGACTCCAGCGATTGTCGGACAGCAGCGCTATGCCATCTTACGCAGTACGAAGTTACACATGCCTGACAAGCAGCTGTGCGCGACCTTGGGGTGTTGAGCCACCGAGTGTGAGGCCGGTGAAAGAGCTATGCAACCATCCTGACAGTTTTGATGAAGCACCAAAATGGTCGTAGCGGACAATGCCTTGTCAGCATGAACATTGTGGTGATCTTGTTCTGGAACGATGTTGGGCACTCTGAAAACCCAGGTCACGCCAGCGACGTGAGGAGAGACGGAAACAGATGCGGAAACGGAGCCTTTTCTCCGTCATAATCCACAAGGCCGACAGTTTCACAATTTCATCGGTCTTCATTAGGCAGTGGTTCGGGGTCCAGAGCTAGTGCAGGTGGCGCATCAGTCTCTGGGTGCTTCAACTCAGGCAAGTCGGCTGTGTTGAAGCAGTGCGGAGGTAGCATGAGGAGGAGAGGTATTTCCTGACACCGATGTTACCGATCCAGTCCACCTGGCTTGGATAAGAGGTTGGCGCGAATTTGAGGCGGAGGAGGAAGATGAGGAAGATCGTTTGCTAGTGCCCCGAGACCAGAGGCTTGGGAAATCAATTCAAGGCTCCACTTCACATGGAGTGCTTGCGCTGCTCCTTTCCTCCCACATGATCTCGCATTAGGCCATCAAAATGAAATCAACAGTTACTGGGTGGCCACCCTCCTGGATTCCCGGCCCCCATCCCTTGCCCCAGCGGGGATCACATATACAAAAACTCAGCACTTTCCTTCCACCCACCCAAATAGGAGAGTAAATGAGGAAATGGAGACCTTGATGATTGATCAATGGAGACTCTGTTGCGTCTGCTTCACGTTCCCCAACTGCTCTCGGTGAAACAACATCAGCGACGTGTCAGCAGTAGAGTGCCAAGTAGGCGTAGCTCCGGAGCAGCAGGTTCGTGGCAGAAGCCTAATGGGTGACAATCCTGGGCAATCTTTGTTTACCACCTCACCAACGCCATGCAAGCAGGGCAAAATCCAACATACAGAGATACGCTTAAGATCATGGGTGCCACGACTAATCTGTGTCGCAACAACGATGTTTTGATGTGTTTCTGACCCAAATAGTACTTCTGGGTGTCCAAAATGGAACGAAATGGCCCGGAACTGGCTCGTCACGCCATTGAGTTGTTGTCCCTGCCCAGCAGACAGCGTCATATCTGAGCGGTCCTAGCACAGCTGCGTTGGAGTACACCTATCAGACAAAGATCCGGCTTTCCACAGATAATGTGGATCTTTGTCATTTCATCAAGAAGAATCTGGCATGGATCTATGATGATGTTGTGGCCACAGTGCCGAGTAGAAAAGTCCACGATTAGTTGCGGTTACTTCACTTTCCTCTTCAAACAGAAATGGATCCTCTTGAAATATGTTTTTTTAAAATGATATTTCCTTACTGATTTTTTTTCTCTTTTCCAAACAGTTACAATTTGCTGGTTTTGCTGTGAGGAGACTGTAAAAGACAGCAAGGTTTTATGACAACACCGTATTCATATATACTCACTTTATCTTAAGAAGGTTTTCGCCTTGGTCAATGTTTGAGAGTCATGTGCTGTGAGATACAGCTATATTATGGTCTTTGGACCAGAAATGTGGCTTTTAAGTGGACATTTCTCCCTCACAATTTTAATAATGGCTGCGAAGTCATATTTATAATTTTTGGGGTCATGTAGCTGTGAGATTCAGCAATAATCATGGTCATTAGGAACAGGAAATGTGGCATCTAAGTGGCATTTCTCCTCTCACAAATTTTTAACAGTGCTGAGTGCTCACGGGATCACGCGCGGTTCCCTGCCTTTGGGCCGTCGGCGTTGTCGTGCCTTCCTGTGCTTAGTCCTGTCATGTTCTTGTGCTTCCTGGGGTCCTGTGTGGTGATATGTTCTCTTAGGGCGCGCGCGCTTGCAGCTTCCTTTCTTTTATAGGTTAGTTGTCTCTGTATACTTCTCCTTTACTCTGACCCCTGGCCTATAAGAGGAAGTTCCTGCTATGCTCGGGGTCAGTTCACTTGCAGTCCTGTTGCTGTGTCCAGTGCTTCCACCTTGAGATCCTGTCAGGCATCTCAGGTCTGCTGATTGGTGCCTTTAACCCCTGGTTGCAGGTCCAGTGTCGTTGTTCATCTGAGCTCCTGCGTACGTCGTCCTGTCTGTGTATCCTGTATCCTGCCATACACTGTTTACTGTGTTCTTTGTCTTCACCGCCTGGATTCCTGTACTTGCACCAAGCGCTGTCACCGCAGGTAGCCACGTCTGGGGTAGTCGACCCTGGGGTCACGCAGTCCAAGTCAATCCACGCTTTGCGGCGGCTCTGGTGAAGACCAGGGGCCCCTAGACTCAAGCTCCCTGGGTGGTCCTCCAGCTACCACTTGCTGCGGTGATCCTCAGAGGAATACCACAACCCGGACTGTCCAAGCGGGTCGCGATTCGGGTACGTCTGTCAGCGCCGCCCGTTACACTGAGAAGTCATTTTTCTATAATTTTTTGGGTCATGATGCTATGAAATGCAGCATAACTACAGGTCCTATTATAGAATTGTTGTTTCTACAGGACACTTGTTCTTCACCAATTGTCCAACGTGGTCAAGGTCCATGCTTTGAGTTTTTGGGGGCATTTTGCTTTGAAATGCAGTATACTACAGGTCTATTATAAAAAAGAAAATGGTTGTTTCTAACAGACATTAGTTCTTCACATTGTCCAAAGTGGCTCAAGGGTCATA
The DNA here is from genome assembly GCA_025379985.1 of Phyllomedusa bahiana. Taxonomy (NCBI): domain Eukaryota; kingdom Metazoa; phylum Chordata; class Amphibia; order Anura; family Hylidae; genus Phyllomedusa; species Phyllomedusa bahiana. The sequence continues at coordinate 37,369 of JAODAL010006700.1, forward strand.
GCTTATGATTTTGGAGGCATTTTGCTTTGAAATGCAGCGTATATCAGGTCCTACTTATAAAAAAAGTTGTTTTCTCACAGACATTTGTTCTTCACAATTTCAAGAGTGCTCAAGGGTGATGGTGTGTCAGAAAACAGGAATAGGTAGGAATTTTAATGGACACATATTGCAAAAAGAGTTGTTTTTAGCAAGATCTTTTTTTTAACATAGATATATAATATCCACCCCCCCCCAACATTTTCCCACCCCCCCCCCCCCCCGCGCACCCCCCCCCCCCCCCCCCCCCCCCCCCCACCACTCTTTCCCCCCCTATCAATAGCTATCAAGATTCTTTAACATAGCTAATCATCTGTATTGAGACACCCATTTATACAATTAAAAAAAGAGAAACAAAGACATGCGTGGGATTCCATCCTATTTTTAAAAATGTGATTTCTTAGAATTAAACCTACTAAAAAACTTGCATGTACAAATAGCTGGTTAAAAAAAATTTCCTCTGAATTGTACAAGGGAGGTACAGGGAAAACTTGACCAGATGTAGGTAAATCAGAGGACATGGAGTATGGTTCATGGACAGAGAACAAAGTACAGAGACAATTTCTCCAGCAAGCTTGAGTAAAATGAGAAAAAGAATGCCAAGAAAAAGGGCACCTAGGGTGGAACAGGAGCGTTATCCACCAGTAGTTCCAAATGTCGCTCAATTGGTACGCTCTCATACGGAGGGGCAAGCCGCTAACCCAGGTCTTGATGTGTTACTGAGGACAGGTCTGGTGTTCTCACCCTTCCGATTCCGCACTCTGCTTCAGCACAACAGTTTTCGTTGCTGCGTCATCAGGATTTTAACTGGTAGTTAATAGATGACAGACGCAGCCTGGCTCTCACCGCTCCCACTGTAACTTCCGCGCCTGGGTCATGCTGTGGCCACAGGACAGTTTAGTCAATGGTCCAGTTCAACATAAAATGGTGGTTGAAAGCACTCCTTTTTCCGGCACTTTTTAATCTTGGGGTCAGACAGGTTTAATGGGTTCATATGTGGACAAAGACAGTTCTAGTCACTGTCCAGTTCAACTAAAATGGTGGTTGGAAAGACCTCCTTTTTCGGCACTTTTTAATCTGAGGATCAGACAGGTTTAATGGTCATTACTGCGGTTTCAAGGACAGGTAATAGTCAATGTCCATTTCAACTTAATGGGTGGTGAAAGACTCCTTTTTCCAGCCTTTAATCTGGGGGTCGACAGGTTTAATGGTCTACTGCGGTCAGGACAGGTATAGTCAATGGTCCAGTTCAACTAAAATGGTGGCTCGAAAGACTCCTTTTTCCGGGCACTTTTAATCTATGGGTCGACAGGTTGAAGGGTCATGCTGCGATCCAGGACAGGGTTGTCATGTCCAGTTCAACTATAAATGGTGGTGAAAGGACTCCTTTTTCCGGCTTTTTAATTGGGGGTCAGACCAGTTTAATGGTCATATGCGGTCAGGACAGTTCTGTCAATGTCCAGTTCCAACTAAAATGGTGTGGAAGACTCCTTAAATTGTTTTATCGCCACTTTTTAAATCTGTGGGGTCAGACAGGTTTTAATGGTCATTCTGCGGTACAGGGACAGATTATTATTGCCCAGTGAAAAAAAAATTGGGGTTAAAAGATTTTTTTTCCGGATTTTTAATTGGGGTCAAAAGGTTTATTATGCGGTCCGGGACATTCTAGTCAATTAGTTAAAACAAAATTGGTTGAAAGATTTCTTTTTCCCATTTTTTTAATTGGGGTAGCAGGTTTAAGGTCATTCTGGGGTACAGGCAATATTTTTTAGTGTCCAGGAAACTAAAATGGGGGTTCAAAAAAACCTTTTCCCGGCATTTTTTAAATCTGGGGTCAGACAGGTTTAATGGTCATACGCGGCCCCAGGAAGGTTATCAATGCCCCATTTTAAATTTAAAATGGTGGTTGAAAGACCCTTTTTCCGGGACTTTTTAATCTGGGGTCATGCAGGTTTTTGGGTTGCTGCTTCCGGGCGGGGAAAATTTCAATGTCCAGTTCAAAAAAATGGGTTAAAGATCTTTTTTCCCGGCACTTTTTAATTGTGGGATGCAGGTTTTTGGGCCCTGCGGTTCCAGGACAGGGATTTTAATGTGTTATTTTCCCCTTGGATGGTTCAAAATAATACCTTTGGATGTTTTTGTGGTGTTAATTCCAGTTCTCCCGCCTTTTGGGTGTAAGAATGAGGGTTTGTTGTTTTCCCATAGACTTTAATGGTCATCGCATATCCCCCCTGCTCACTATCGAAAACCTTTTCGATGGGGGCCCCCTTCACTATCCCCCCGATGTCGATAGCCAAGTAAACGCTAACAATTTTAAAATTCAACAGTCATGTCACTGTAACAGGAATAGCTAGAAATAGCAGAGCTGATGTGTCAGTCACTACTGTAGACTCGCCCACAGCCTGAACAGGAAGTGTGAGTCTAAAGCTGGCTGTGGTTCTGTAAAACAGCATGGTGAGAAAACCCTTTTAGGAAATAAGTTCATGGCATGCAACACAAGTTTGCTGGAAAATTGAACCCTGCAAGCTAAAGAAACTTTTTGAACAGTAAAACAACCCCTTCTCCACACATAAAAAAGTGTGATTGCAATTTTTTGGAGGGGGTTCCAGTATAGTAAATGTTACCATCAAAAAGTTAAACTTGGCTTGCAGGAAACAAGCCCTCATAAGGCCACGGCTCTTGAAAGGAAGTAAAAATGAAAGCAATGTAAGCACAATTTGCTTTGGTTGGAAGAGGTTACACAGCTAGGAACAGAGGTTTCTTTAATACCAGCCATTTTAATGGGGGTCCATGTATCAATCACTGTTGTGCTCCCTTTGGTTGTCCTCCTGATTTATGTGTACAAGTACACAGAGCCTTTGGAGGCAAGACAATCTATGACATGTACATACAGCTCTGTAAAAAATTGAGAGACCACTGCAAAATTTTCAGTTTCTCTGATTTTTCTCTTCGGCGGTATGTATTTTTGGAGAAAAATGTACATTGTTATATTTTTATATAGACTTCTGACAACATGTCTCCAGAATTCAAAGCAAAAAAAATTGTATTTATTTGCAGTAAATGAGAAATCTTCAAAATAATAAAAAGAGGCAGCGCTGTCAGACCTCAAATAATGCAAAGAAAACTGATTCATATTTCTCTAGAAACAATAAGACTAATGTTTTAAGTCCGGGAAAAGATTTTCTAAATCAATATTTGGTGGAATAAACCATGATTTTTTCATTCAAATTTCCTTTTGGCCTATTCCTACACTTGTTTTTGCCACCCAGCTTGCCCTATTGCAAGAGGATTGTGAAGACCACAGCATGTTTTTTATATTTCCTTCATGAAAAAGATTTGGTTCGGGTGATCACTCATCAAAGCACATTAAGGGAGAATGAGGTGGACTTTGGTTGGAATTCAACTGACACTGAATGGAATGGCTGTCAACATTGAGAGGCTGATTTTTAGAAAACTGTGCAGTGGTCTCTTAATTTTTTCTAGAGCTGTATATCCAAGAGCACTAAAAGGATAAGGAGCAACTTCATCTATGTTTAAGATAACAAAGGGGCTCTCTTCTAAAAACATTGCCACACTGTTATAGCTGACCTGCAATACTGGAGACAACCCATGGACAAGTGTGGTGCTGTTTTCAAAGAAAGGCCATCATGTTTTTTTAATCCTAGACGATATGTCTATATGACGCTCTTTGTCAATGAAACAATGTGAAGACCCAATAGCTATAAACTGCATGTACTGAATACATCTGTGTATTACTAATAGGCTTTACAATTATTTACCATGGAAACCTGACATTAGTTATACTGTAATAGAATACATCTCTCAATATGCTAGAGGACGATCTATTACCTTGCCATCGTCTCACCTTGATGTAATGATGTTCTCCTCATCAGAATTTAGTAGGATTAATTGGTGCATTGCCCCGACTGACCTGACGCTATTTACTGTGTGTATCACTTCCTTCTTATTTTTTGTGAAGTGTAGACATGAAATAAAATTTATTATCCAAGAACTCTACCCCCATCCTTTTTCTTACCGATGTAGTACTATGCAACTAATTGGTTAATAAATTAGCATCCCTGGCAGAAAGGAGCTTATGAGATATGTAGTTACATTGACCCTGGGAGGAAAGATACATCCATGGCTATAATAATAATAATAATAATAATAATAATAATAATAATAATAATAATAATAATAAATACATAATATATAGTTTTACAAGGACTTTATATTGGAGAAGTAATTATTGTGCAAAACAGATGTGCCAAGGATGTAATGATGAGTCTTGCTAGGGAGGGCAGGTATTGTCAGTCAAACATTACTGCTTATATACACTTCATACTCCATGGCATAATGGAAAAAGGTCCTGTTCATCTCCCAAGGGTACCATAAGGAGGACCATGAGAGGATGGGCCTATACATATTTGCATTAATTTGGTATTTGTAGATAGTTTTGGGATAATTTTATGGCAGGAAATAAAATGTCCTTTGATTCGGCATTGAACAATACATCTGCTTATGAATAGTTACATAGTTTGTACGGTTAACAAAAAGACAAATGTTCATCAAGTTCAGCCAATGAAGGTGGAGATGGTAATACTGGAGAAGTCCTTCTGCTCCATACACTGCTGGTACCTGGATACCAGGGTCACATGACCTGTGTGGTGGTCATAGGATAAGATGTTGCTGGAGGTAGTAATACTGGAGAAGTCCTTCTGCTCCATACACTGCTGGTACCTGGATACCAGGGTCACATGACCTGTGTGGTGGTCACATGATAAGACCTTTGCTAGGGCTGGTAACACTGGAGAAGTTCTGGTCCTCCATACACTACTGTTACCTGGATACCAGGGTCACATGACCTGTGTGGTGGTCACATGATAAGACCCTGCTGGAGGTAGTAATATGGAGAAGTTCTGCTCTCTCATACACATAATGTTACCTGGTTATATCAGGGTATGTCACATGACCTGTATTTTATGTCGTCACATTTGATAAGATTGCTGATGGAGTTTTATATAATAGTAGGTAATACTGGAGAAGTTCTGCTCCTCTATATACCACTGTTATTTGGATATCAGGGTTGTAAGACCTGTGTGGTGGTCACATGACTGTTTTGTCCATACAGATACTCCATGGTAGCCACTATGGACAGAAATGTTCCATTTTTTTAGGTAGGGGCCTATTACATTGGTAAAATAGTGGTACAAGATTAGAACTTTTAATACATGTATATTTGAAAATTGTGTGATTTCCTGTCATATATTTATTAAATAAAAACATTATGAACACATTACAAAGTGGACAGCCAGTTTAAGGCTGGCCACTTCATAAGCTCAGCCACTTCACACAGTGAGGTTAACCCCTTAAGCCGAACGCCTGAAAAGTAGTTAATGAACAGAACATTTTTTTAGTTTTTGCCTCCTGCGTTTCAACAGTTTTAACTTTTTCTATTTTTTCAATGATGCAGTTGGATGAGGCTTGTTAGAGAATTCGATGCAAAGTTGTACTTTAATGCGAATATGTTTAAGTTGACTTATAATATATTTGCCCGATTTTTTTTAATTTTTAGAAAAAAATTTATTTTTTTGTTTTACATTTTTTTTACCACCATTCACTTTTCACACTTAATAACTTGTTGATTAATTTCAACAGGTTATTTTCGGTCGTGTGGATACCTAATATGTGTAGGGCTTTTTTTGTGTGTGTAATATATGCACAATTGTTTTTTATTAAAAATTTATTTTTATTTTTATATATTTATATTATTTTTTTTATTATTTTTTTAAACACTTTTTTCAGTTATTTTTTTTTACTTTTTTTTAAAACCCATGAAGGGAGGATATGTGCATTTTTTTTTTTATACTTATATAATTCATATATGTAATAATTATAATCTGGCAGTGATCACGGTGCGCACCAACGACTACTGCAGATCATGCAACTGGTCACCGGGTATCTTTGAACGTTACACAGAAGTGTCACTACATGTTGGCTCCAGCATCTACTATGTGCTCTCCGCAGAAGTGTTTTCACTATGTCTGGGCAATCCGCGAGCCTATCCCCCGGTTGTGTGTGATGTCTAGAGATGCCACTCTACTCGGCAGTTGTGTATGACGCTCTTATACTCACACACGACATAGAGCAGATTTTGTGTCACCAAACACGCTCTGTATTGATATGCGGCTGCCAGAGACGAAAATCTCTCATCTAGGTATCATAGATCACGAAATGGTTAAAGTCATAGCAGGTTGTGCAGATGAGTGTGTTGTCTTCCCTTCACTCCTTGGCCGAGTGCTAAGCTTTGTTGTAGGAGATGACTCTAGCGACAGCTTAGTCAGGAGTTAAAATGTTGATAGTTGTGTCCTAACAGTCAAGTCTATTGTGTAGCTGCGTACCGTTACAGAGTTATAAACATCCCCGTCCTCCCCACCCCCCCCCCTTCCCTATCCCCTAGATACTCTACATTAGGCCCCCTCCCCACCCCCCTCCAAACATCAATGGCCTGTAAACATTTGCCTCTACGTGGACTAAACCTGATACAAATCTTGCTCTGATATCATCTCAGGGTGACAGTTTTTAAAATATGTCTTATACATACTAGTGTATCTACAGAATCGTATATTTATCACTTGCTGCTATCTAGGTAATACAGTTTTGTTGATAGAGCACTCACACCTTGCATGATTCAAATATTAGAATCCAGCAATTTTGTTAGTATCTCAAACATTGTATGTATTGATGCAGCATAGGTTACTGTCATATATAGAACTAATCTATGAAAAAGAGATTTCATAAACTATCATGATATAATTCTCGCTTATCAGACTCACGTAAGTTTTATGTAGTCAGTTTCTTTATCCTGCAACGACTCACAGGACCAAGCTGAATGGCTGTGAAATAGAAGAACCTAGATGTGGATACTCTTAGTCAGTGAATATAAACTTCGATGACGGGATAGACTCTTGACCCTAGGTGCTTACTAGCAATAATTATTTTTATCCATTTCCAACTTTACTGCACGTCTGAAGGACCAGATATATTGCAACAGAATTAGCTATGTGATGAATTTCTTCAATACGTCATCTTATTAATAAATAAGAGATGTATCAAACCAAAAACTAACTTCCACTTGAGCCCTCTCTACAATATTTATCTTTAATACACTTGCCAGACTATGGAGACAATAACTGCAGTTTGACCAATGAACATGAGTCAAAGGAGGGTGGTACTGGTAAGACCGGCCTTCAGAGAAACATGGAGTAGTCATAGAATAATGGTTATCTTCACATGAAGAGAAGCTGGATAACTCGTACTCCAGTGCTGGAGAACAACAACGCATAGGGTGTCTCTAATTCATGAAGGAAGTCCTTTTCGTTTGACATGCGTACCGTCAGGACTCTGTTCAATCTGCCATTAGGGTCAATTAGGGTCTCTGTGCTATAATTCAACTCAGATGTAAGTCGAACTAGCGTCGAACCAAATCTGATTCCTTCAGTGGTATTAATGCAACCAGCATCCAGACAGTTCTCAGACCTCCATCGTCCATCGTCAAAACTGTAAATTCGCTATATACAATTAAAACCACACACTCACAATCAGATGTCTCATTCTCTGTCTTAACTTTGAAGCAGCCCCCACCCCACCCCCCTCCCCCCCGCCCCCCCCCCCCCGGGTGTCGTGTGTGTGTATTCCTATGTTGGGCTACTCGCATATGAATAAACACCATTTTCTCATCTACGATGGTATTTAGAATCCATTTTCTGAAAGAAACCTTTGTCATATGACCAAAAAGCGGTTTTTATGGTTGAATTTGATCTGAGGAAGCCTAAAGCTGGTTAAGCCAAGTATCTTAAATTGAGTGCGCACCTAAGAGGTGTTATGAACCATTTTTCTGTTTCTTGCTTTCTTGATCGGCCATAGTTACTGGATGTCATCATTTGTGTGGAGGAGAAGGCCCCCGCCACACCCGCCCCCCCCCCCCCCCCCCCCCCCCCCCCCGCCCCCCCCCTCTCTAATCTTCAGATATCAATCTCCAGTTTGTGCGGTCGGCAACGCCTTGCAGTCCACTCTTCGACTGTCGGTAGCCTTGTCTAGTCTCCTTGGTAGTTCACTTGCTAGAATGTAGGAAGACGAAGATCACCTGTCGTTGTCATAGATGATATGAAGGAACATTTGTCGGAGTCTACCTCACGTAGGATTTAAAATAATCTAGTTTTACAGAATTTGCGCTTCTTCACTGATTTACTTTTTTTGAGGAGGAAGACGATGGGGTAGTGTCATGTATGGGTTCCGCCTCAAAAAGGAAGAGGGCGGTCGCAATAGTCCGCTGATATGATTCGCCAGCCACGGTCAGCGGAAATCCCGCTCCTCGCTTATCGCCGTTCAAAAAGGTCCGAGGACCTCTTAAGCCTGCGCCTTCTTTGAAGCAAGCCTCTGATTCACTCAGCGATGTCATATGCCGCCTTGTCCTGTAAACGCATAAGTAGAGGCAAGATATTTAGAGTGTTTAACCACCAACAACAGTCTAGTCACATTGCAGCGGAATGCATTGAGTTGAAAGGGAGCGCAACACTTGGCCAAAAAAGGCCAGACCGACGCCGGGTTCCAACCACTGTCACACCCTATGTCTCCGCCTCCTCCTCCTCCGCCCACCCACCAAGCCGTTCCTCAGATGCCCATGTCTCTTCCAGGAGGTCATGATCAGGGAACAGCCTCCGCTTCAGCCTCCACCATGCCGAGTTCAACAGCACCTTACCAGAGACCCATCCTACCCTTATCCTCGCCAGTTTGACGACCTGCACGCCGTCCAGCGGCAAGTATAGCATCCATCCTTCTCTCTTACACGTGTGGGAGCAGCAAGAAAGTCACTTTAACCCACAAACCATCCCAAAGCCAAAAGCCTGAATGTCGCGCGGCATTGCCAGCTTTTGGCCTTGGAAATGTTGGCCTTTCGTCTGGTGGGACACAGATGGTTCCGGCCACGTCATCCCTTGCCTGCCCTTCAATACCAGATGCCGAGCTGGCATTTCTTTGCCAGAAAAGTCATCCCTGCCCTGGCCAGCCACGTGTCATCTAAATTTTCAAGCGCGTTGTCTTGCATCTGTGGCCGGAAAAGTCCCATCTGACACACCGACACATGGAATAGTAAGCACGGCCAAGGCCGCTATTTCATGTGACAGCTCACTAGGTGAAGCTGGGTGGATGTCTCTGGTGGTGACGGTGGCTCTTTTTTCCCCAAGGGGCTCAGGGCGCAGTCTTCAAAACGCAGGGATGGTGCAGGGCTCTTTCCCCCAGGTCCTCTGGATGGTTTTTTCATACCACTGTGCCCAGAGAAACCAGGCCGTGTTGAATTTAATCTGTCTAGAGAGGACCGTCCACACACAGTCAGGAGCTGTGGACAGCTTTTCTCTCGCATTGAGACGATCGCTGGCCTGGGTGAAAAGTCCTTGGCCAGGCAAGGTGGTGTGCGATAACGGGCGAAATTTAGCGGCGCCCTTAAGTGTGGTAGGCGGAGCTCATCCCTTGCCTGGCACATGTCATGATCCTTGTTTGCGTGTAAAGTTGGGAAAAATGTGTTCTAAGTGGTGATATCCCGTGGGTGTCAGCTGCAGTATAAATTATGTTAAATTGTAATAAGTCAGACTTATACGAACATAGCGATACCAATTATGTGTAATTTTCTTTTTTATATTTGTCGACCGGGATTTTCAAGTAACCGCTCGGATGGCGTGCCCAGAAGACTGAGAACGATTGAGCTTGTTCATTCTTCCTCCGGTTTATGTCGATAGTGTGAGGAGTTTCGGACTTGACAGCTGTTCGCACCCTGCTTCGTCCCGCTGGCTGCTGTGCAGCGTCAACACTCGGCCTCCCCGTCAACCGTCATCATTGTATAGACAACGTCGTGAATGTGAAGGAGGAGGGCTTCTCTCCGGATCTAAATACACGGAGACAGCATGAGAAATTTCGCACCCCTCCACTATGCTCTTCAGGACGGGCACTTTGTTGGGAGCAGCGCACATGCCATTATGCGTGGGCACGAGGCACATGTGACTCAAACTGGGCGGACAATAAACGTACCGAGATACGGCGATAGACCAAGCCAGTGTACTACTGTGCACACTTGTAGCGGGGGGTGGGTTAGTGCGGCCACCTTAGGGTGGCACTGTCATGTAACTTGCCGGACGTTGGGGGAGGAAGCGGTTTGGAAAGAGCTCTGCACCATCCTTGGCCATTTCCACCCCCCCCCCCCCGAGGGAAGCCACCAAAATGGTCAGTGCGGACAACTGCTTTTAGCATGAGCTCTGTGGTCTTACTCGGTGCTGATCTTATTCTGGAAATGACTCGTCTGGGGCCCCCCCCACTCTGACAACCCCCAACCCCCCCGTTCCCCGCCACGCCCCGCCCCCCATCCGACGGAGCCCCCCGCCGCACGCCCCCACAGCTTCCCCCCCCCGCCCGGCCCCCGGAGCCTTCTCCCCCCCCCTCTCCATCGCAATCCACAACGCGCCCCGCCCCAGAATTATCCTCACCCCTTCCCTCGGGCTCTTCATTAGGCAGTGGTTCGGGTCCAGGCTAGTGCAAAGCGGCGTATCAGCTCTTAAGGGTGCATCATCTGAGGCAAGGTCAGGGTGTGTTGAAGCTGTGCGGAGAAGCGGAGGAGGAGGAGGTTTTCCTAGACACCGACGTTACCGACGTCCCTGCCTTGGAAAGAGGTTGGCGCGAATTTGAGGCGGAGGCGGACGGGGAAGATGAGGAAGATCAGTTTGCTAGTGCACTCGACCAAGAGGCTTGGGAATCAGGCTCCAATCTCTTACATGATCCTGCATTAAGGCCATAAAATGAACAACTGTTACTGGGTGGGCCACCCTCCATGGATCCCCGGTACAAAACAAAAACTTCATCACTTTCCTTCCACCACCCCACATAGAGAGTAAAAATGCAGGAAATGGATACCTTGCTGATTTGATCAACTGGAGAATCTGTTGCGTCTGCTTCACGTTCCTAAATGTCACGGTGGAAAACATCAGCGACGTGAAGCAGTAGAGTGCCAAGTAGCATAGCGGCAGCAGCAGGCAAGGTGGCAAGAAGCCGAATGGGTGGGACCTCTGGAATCTTTTATTTACCACCTCATCAACGCATGCAATGCAGATGGCACACATCAAAACGCACAGAGACCAGCTTAAGATCATGGTGCACGACTATCCTGCGTTCTATGTGTGAGTTTTTGTATGTGTTCCGGACCCAATAGTCCTCCTGGGTATCCAAAATGGACGAATGGCCCGAGCTCTGCTCGCCACGCCTAGAGGTGTATGTCCTGGCCTCAGAGCCAGCGTCATATCTGAGCGACCCTTCCAGCAGATAGAGATAGAGAGAGAGAATCATTACAGACAAACGCATCCGACTTTCACAGATTAATGTGGATCGTTTGACTTTCTTCAAGATGAATCAGGCTGGATCTTGAAGATGTTGTGGCCCCATTGCGAGGTCATGATTAGTTGCGGTCTACTTCACATTCTCTTAAACAGAAATGGTCTCTTGAAAACTTTTTTTTTAAAATGTCATACCTTACTAACAATTTTTATTCTCGGTTCCAACAGTTCATTTTGTGGTTTTGCTGTGAGGAGACTGTAAAAAGAAAGCAAGGTTTCATGACAACACCGTATTCCATTTACTTACTTTATCTTTAGAAGTTTCGCATTGTCAATGGTTTTGAGGTCATGTTGCTGTGAGATACAGCTATAATTTTGGGTCCTTTGGAACAGAAAATAGATGGTTCTAAGTGGCATTTCTCCATCTCAATTTTTAATAGTGGCTGAGAAGTCATATTTATAATTTTTTGGGTCATGTTACTGTGAGATACAGCTATTAATTATGGTCTTTGGAACAGAAATTGTGGCTTTTAAGTGGCAATTTTCTCCATCACAATTTTTAATAGTGGTGAGAAAGTCATATTTATAATTTTTTGGGGTCATTTACTGTGAGATACCGCTATAATTATGGTCCTTTGGAAACAGAAAATGTGGGCTTTTTAAGTGGGCTTTCCTCCATCACAAATTTTAATAGTGGCTGAGAAGTCATATTTATGATTTTTTTAGGGTCATGTTGCTGTGAGATAAAGCAATAATTATGGTCCTTTGGTACAGAAATGTTGCTTCTAAGTGGGCTTTCTCCATCACATTTTTAATAGTGGCTGAGAGTCATTAATTATAATTTTTGGGGTCATGTTGCTGTGAGATACATGCTATTAATCATGGTCCTTTGGAACCAGAAATGTGCCTTCTAAGTGCATTTTTCCATCACAATTTTTAACAGTGCTGAGAAGTCATTTTTATATTTTTTTGGGGTAATGCTGCTTTGAAATGCAGCAACACTATGGGTCCTATTCTAAAAAATGTTGTTTCTAACAGATATTTGTTCTTCACAATTGTCAAAAGTGGCTCATGGGTCATGTTTTGAATTTTTGGGGGCATTTTGCTGTGAAATGCAGCTAGACTACAGGTCCTATTGTAAAAAATGTGGTTTTAACAGACATTTGTTCTTCACAATTGTTAAGAGTGACTAAAGGGTGATGGTGATGTCAGAAACAGGAATAGGTAGGACACTGTTAGATGGACAACATATTGACAAAATGACTTGTTTTTGCAAGATCTTTAACATAGCTAGCAATCCCCTCCGCTATTGAGACAAACCATTTAGTACAATTAACCCAAAGAGAAAAATATGTTGTTTTCTAGAATTAAATTACCAGAAAAAACTTGCATGTACAAAAATTAGCTGGTAAAAAAATTCCTTCTAATTGTACATGGGAAGGTACAGGAAGACTTGCCAGATGTAGGTTATTCAGAGGACAAGGAGTATGGAGCACAGACAGCGAGCAAAGAACAGAGGACATTTCCTCTCAGCTCACGGTGAGTTAAAATGAGAAAAGAATCCAGGAAAAAGGGCACCTGGGATAGGACAGGAGCGTTAACCACCAGTATTTCCAAGTGAAGCTCAATTGGTCCGCCACTCATACGGAGGGGGCAAGCGCTGCACAGGTTCTTGACTGTGTACTGAGGAAGGCTAGGAGGTGTCTAACAAAATCACACTTCCGCACTCTGCTTCAGCAACGACTGTTTTCGTTGCTGCGGTCCATAAGGGCATTTTAACCTGCGTGTAAAATAAAAAAAAAATTTTTTTAGATGTACGGATGCCAGCCTGGGCTCTCACCGCACCCACTGTAACTCCGGCCCTGGCGCTGAACTGCGTGTAAGTAGATGATAGAGCTAGCCTGGGCTCTCACAGCACCACTGTAGTCGGGCCCTGGCAGCTGGACATCAGTGTTAAAGATGGCTGACGGCAGGACTGGCTCTCACCATTAGGGGTAATCAGGAGAGCTTAAAATTTCTCTAAATAATCAGATTTTGAAAAAGGTGATTTCTGTGAGGTTAAGTAGTGTAAAAAAGGGCCACTGGGCTGTGCACAAATTGCACAATTTTGAGGCTTAAAATTTACTTGGGGATGGAGTAAATATGGGGTCGCATCATTTGATATCAAGGGTACTCTTTCCCTAATCACTTAAGAAGGATTAGGAAGAAAAATGAAACCTTTGAATTGATTGGATGAATCACTCTCAGAAGCCAGGAGGGCCAAAATGTCTTCTCAATAAGAAGAGTTTTGGGGATGATTAGAATTTTTGTACTTATGGGGTGTGGGATTGAATTAACACATTCTACAAGTGTAAGATACACCTTTAATAACTGACAGGGAGGGTGTATGTTGTATGTTATCACATCTTGAAAAAAAGCAAAATGATATATATCGTAAAAACTAAATAAACTTCCTCTAACTAAATTCTGTAAACAAATGTCATGTTACCAAAAAATATAACCTAAATGAAGGTCACTGTACAAAAAAAGCACAGTGCCACATTGTGATCTGTGGTCAAATTAGTTTAGGTTCATGCGTGGCCAGGGACAGGTATGGTCAATGTCCAGTAAAACTAAAATGGTGGTTGAAAGGACTCCTTTTTCCGGCACTTTTTAATCTGTGGGTCAGACAGATTTAAATGGTCATATTGTGGTACAGAACAGGTATGGTTCATTGTCCAGTTCCAACTAAAATGGGTGGTTGAAAGACTCCTTTTTCCAGCACTTTTTAAATTGGGGTGTCAGACAGGTTTGGGGCTCATGCTGTGGCCCAGGACAGGGAAGATTGTCTATGTCCATGTGAACTAAAATGGGTTGGTTGAAAGAATTCCTTTTTACGCGCACTATTTTAATCTGTGGGTCAGACAGGTTAATGGTCATACTGTGGTACAGAACCAGGTAAGTCAATGTCCAGTTCACTAAAAATGGTGGTTGAAAGACTCCTTTTTTCCGGAACTTTTAAACCTGGGGGTCATTGCAGTTTGGGGCTCGTGCTGTGGCCAGACATGGATAGTCTATGTCCAGTGGAAACTAAACATGGTGGTTCATAAGACTCCTTTTTGCCGGCATCTTTTTAAATCTGGGGGCTCATGCAGCGTTTGGGGGCTCATGCTGTACCCAGGACAGGTATAGTCAATGTCCAGTCAACATAAAAATGGTGGTTCAAAGTCTCCTTTTTTCCGGCACTTTTTAATCTGTGGGTCAGACAGGCTTAATGGTCATACTGTGGTGTAAGAACAGGTATAGTCAAGTCCAGTTCAACTAAAATGGTGGTTGAAAGACTCCTTTCCAGCACCTTTTTACTGTGGGGTCAGAAGGTTTAATGGTGCATACTGTGGTACAGGATCAGATATAGTTAATGTCAAGTTCAAACTAAAATGGTGGTCAAAGACTCCTTTTCCGGACTTTTTAATCTGTGGTTCAGACAGGTTTTAATGGTCATCTTGCGGTCCTGGACAGGTTTAGTCAATGTTTTCCCAGTGAAACTAAAAAATGGTGGTCAAAGACTCTTTTCCAGCACTTTTTAAATCAGTGGGTCAAGACAGGTTTAATGGTCATACCTGTGGTACAGAACAGGTATAGTCAATTTACAGTTCAATAAAATGGGGTTGAAAGCTCCTTTTCCCAGCACTTTTTGATCTGTGGGTGAGACAGGCGTTAATGGTCATTACTGCGGTACAGGACAGATACTAGGTTAATGTCCAGTTCAACTAAAATGGTGTTGAAAGACTCCTTTTTCCGGAACTTTTTAATCTGGGGTCATGCAGGTTTGGGGCTCATGCATGCGTTTCAGGGACAGGGATATTCAATGTCCTGTTCAAAGTCAAAATGGATGGTTTCAAAATCATACTGCCTTTCTGGCACTTTTTAATTGTGGGATCATGCAGGTGTAAAGGGTCATGCTGTGGTGCAAGACAGGGATAGTGAATGGTATGTTATTTTTTTCTGTTGATTTTATAACCTATGTGTGTTGCCTAAGATGTAGCACGTATCCATTTGGACTGTTGGTGGATGTTAATTCCAGCTTCTCCAGCACTGTTTGGGTGTAAGAATGAAGGTGTTGTTCCTTCCCTATAGACTTTAATGGTCATCGGCTGATAATATATTATCGACTATCGGATATCGTATGATTATTGCCGATATCGGACTATCGGACCGGATGACGATAGTCAAACGTAAGCGCTCATCACTTTATTAACACATCTCTGACAGAAGGAGCATCACATCAGATATCATGCTGGCATCCCAATTCATCTGGCCACATTCACATTAAATTAAGAACATTAAATGTAGCTGAAATTGGGTAAGTGACTTTGAAAGTATTCATATTCTGGTTATTGCACATGGATCTTTTCCACAAAATGTACATCAGGTAAAATAGGCATCCCAGATATTTAAATAGATTATTATTTCAATCAGTCACCTATGGACAGCAGAAAAATAGTAACAAATTGTCAAATTAGGCTTTATTTGGTCATGGCTCATACCAAATACTCAATATATTTTGGACAGGAACGAAGAATTAAAAATTAACTTTTAATCTAACTTCAGTTAAAAATTACCATTATGCTAACATACATGGTTACCAAAAGCAACACTAAAACACACAGGTCTGAAATCTGGCCATGAAATGTGCAAATGTAGAAAAGTGGATGAGAAAAAAAAGTGGACAAAAAGACAAACGAATAAATGTATTATAGTCCCTTAAAAGTCCCTGAAAAGTCTAATAAAATCCCTTCCTACAAATATACGGGGTTTCCTCCGTCCAAAAAGGACGGCTCCGTCTGGAAACTATCCCTAATCAAAATTAAATTCCCTACAAAAACCTAGTTGCAAATACGAGATAAATCCTCGAGTCATGCATAGGATTACAAAACATAGAAAAGTCCCAACATGTTTCCATACCCTCCTTATTTTTTCATCAGGGGACTCTTGATTGATGGGTTAGGGAATCCTAAACGGTTAAAATGGATATTATAAATGGAGTAAATATATATACGCAGTTGGTCTAATATCAGAAAAACTATATCAAACCAAAATAGGTTGTGCTTACCTCGCAAAAGAAGGGAGAAAGTGAAAAGAGAATCCACACTAAAATGGCGAAGAAACGTATGGGTTCAAACGGTCACTATGATGCAGCTCTGGTTCACCGAAGTTGCTATGAGTTTAAAAGCCACTTTTTAAACACACATGGCAAAGATCTTCCGGTACCGAAGGGCAGAAGACGCTGCGATCCACGAGAAACCTCACTGGAACGCATATGTCGAAAGTCGCCCGCGCTCCATTATGGACATCCTTGAAGCGCAAGCTGGAAGCGTTACCCTGACAACACCGGAATTGACATGCGTTCCATTACAAGAATCCTTGGAGCGGCTTACGGAAGTTGTGATCATGCCAACGTCTACAACAGCGAAATGCCGGATCTCTCATTCACTAAACAGCGTATTCAGATGTACCAGCCTTGAAAGTAGTGTTGCGCCTCATACTGGTGCTAACAGAGGAGCAATGTCAGTTGGAGGAAACATATATAACACTCCAACCCACAAATGGTCCAAAAGGGTTTAAAAAATTTTAAAAATGGACCTGTTAAAAAAAACTAGGTGAGTTAAAATAAGTGAGATATAGCACATCCCCGTAAAGGTAGGGCTGAAAAGGGATTTTACTCTTTTTGGATACAAAATACTTTTAACGTGCCAAAAAAGATTAGATCTTTAGAAGAAAAAAAGGTCAGATGTTTTAAAAAAAAAAAACCGGGCATGCCAACCCAAAAGTAAAGAATATGTATAGTATTGATGTAATAAACAGTCAAAAAAGATAAAAAGCAAGACAGAGCCTCAGTTTTTTTAAAAATTTATCATTTAAAAATGAAATTCAATTGTTCTTTTAAACCCTTTTGGATATAGGTAGAAAAAGAGTATACCAAAAAATTTTCCCTCTTATGATTCCTCCTCTTTGATTGGGTTTTATCAAATAATTCCCATAAATTTGAGACCTTTTTGTCACCTTCATGGTGACTCCACACATGTTTAGAAATTGGCTTTTTCTTTTTGTGGTGGCACACCCAGTTTTTCTCCAAACCCGTCGCAAAATTTCTCATTTACCGACAAAACCCCCTACACATGTACATCTAAACGTAGATAATACCTAAAGACCTAAGTTAAGAATTTCCCTGATGAAAAAGGACCCCCCCGTAATTTGGGGTTATAGAACTTTTTTCCTGTTTCAATAAAAAGGACAGGCTATGCACCCACACATTTAAAAAAAACCATGTGGTTGGCACCCAACCAACAATCCTCCATGGGAGGAGAGGAGTAGTGGCTGCGTACCAAAGTGTCATGAGACTCCGCCCCGTCTATATTAATCACTTTAAATTTGAATGCTTTTTTCAAGTCGGGATCATGGTGAGAATCCCCCAATGTTTTTTAAAAAAATCTTCATAAAATCTGAAGATGCCTATCTGGGTGCCTTTAGTCCATTGGCCCTTTTTCAAGGGTCTCATCTTTTTTTTGGGCCCAAAAGATGACTACGTCATCTTAAGGGCTTTTCGAAAACTTCGCCAAGACATCCCTAGGTACCCTTTTTCTCTGAAACTTTGATACAGATCTTTTGATGTTTCTTAAAGTCTATTTATTGGACATTTTTCCCGTTTTCGGAGAAAAATGACCACGAGGGACCCCTTTTTTTCAGAGATAGGGTGACCACTAGTCCAATGTAACAACGAGTTGGAAGCCGTAGGCTTGCGAACCTGATGTACACAATGTTCCCATTTTTTTTCTTTAGATACATCACATCAAAAAAAGGGAAGTTTGTGTTGTGTATCTAAAAATGTTTTTTAAACAAAAGTTATGATTTAAATTGAGAAAAAGGTAAAAAATTTCCCATTTTTGACCCTTCCCATTGACGAATATATCGTTGTTTGGGGGTCCTTTGGCCGATCTTTTGGGCCCCACAACAGAATGGTCACAAAACACAGCAGGCCCCCCCACCAGAAAAGAAAGGTTGGCATTGTTGGGGCGTGGATCCCCTGGCTTTCCTCTTACTGATGGAAAAAGCCGTTAAACAAGAAATAATTTGGGGTAAAAATTCGGGACAAAATCCAAAATAAAGCGTTTATGTAGTTGAATTGTGTACCCCTACTGGATAAAAAATTTTTTATCGTTTGAATACCCAGATCTGGGGAATGGATGGTATAATGTTTCTACGTCTATAATTTGCTAGCCAGTATCAGACTAAATCTTATACATCTAGCTTTGAAAGATTTCCCAACGTGTCTCTGGTGAAATATGCACTGTTCAACAAAAGATTTTAAAAATTTGATCCACATATATCCCACAGTTTTGGGTTAAAGAATCAATAACTGAAACGATGGGTCTACCCCTCAAGGGGTTAAGACTAGAGATGGGCGAATTGATTCTAACGAAGTGGAATTCGTTTAGAATTTCAAGAAAACTTCGGTTCAAAACGAAGTCGAACTTTGGGGTATTTCGGGTGAACGAGTGTGCTTTTGATTGATAAAATGGCTGCGGACATGGCGTTAAGGGGGAAATAACTCGGGAAGAAAAGGGGCTAGCTGCATGACATTGCAGAGAGAAGCCAATCAGAGCCCGAAGGTTTCTGTGACGTCCCCGCATTTAAAAAATTCCGGGCGCGACGCTGGGGCTATACCGCTCTCACGTACTGATTAGGGAGGTGTGCTACGGCTGCTTATATAGCTATACAAAGAATCAATTTTATCAGCGTTTTTTGGGGGGTGTCTCAGCTTGTCTCAGAGATGCTTCTTTTAACGGCTTTTTTCTGATTTTGTGGGGTATTGGATTTGAAGTCCGTGTGCGTCCTTGAGCTGCATAACTTTTAAATGCTTCTTCTCACAGCACATTAAATATCCAAGGGTATCTAACCCTGTTCCTGGTATTCATTTTTAAGAACAGCGTTTTTACAATCAAAAACCACTTCATTTTTGGCTGGGTCAATTTTTTTGCGCAATTTTGATCAGGGTTAATTTAAGGTTGTTCTGTCGTGGTGACTAAAAGGAACCGTCTTTTTCCCGGCAAAAAATACATTTTTTTCCCGTGCATAATTCACCAAGCGAAGGTTAATTACAAATTCTCCACTTGTTGTGTAGGTAAAAAAACACGCCATTGTAACACGCTCAAAGTTAGTTTTTTTTTGCTCAATTTTTTTGGCATTTACAAACCAGGGGTTAATTTAAACGTTGTTCGCTGTTGTGGGGACTAAAATAAACCGTCTTTTTACCGGCAAAAAATAAATTTTTCCTGTAGCAAATTCACAAGCGAAGGTAAAATTACAAGTTTTTCCTCTTGTTGTGTAGCTAAAAAAACAACCCTTGTAACACTTACAAAGTCGTAGTTTTTGGTTGTTCAATTTTTTTGCCCCAATTTACTCCAGGGGGGAATTAAGGTTGTTTGCTGTTTGGTGACTAAAAAAAAAACCCTTTATTTAGCCAAAAAATACATTTTTCTGTGCATAATTCACAAGCGAAGTTTAATTACAATTTTCTCATTGTGTAGCAAAAAAAACAAGCCCTTGTAACAGCTACAAAGTTCGAATTTTTGGTTGCTCAATTCTTTTTAGCAATTTACATCCAGGGGTTAATTAAGGTTGTTTGCTGCTGTGGTGACTAAAAGAAAAAGTTTATTTCACCCCAAAAAAATTTTTCCCGTCATAATTCACAACGAAGGTTAATTTACAAGTTTTCCTCTGTGGTACTAAAAAACGCCATTGTAACACGCTACAAAGTGGTTTTTTTGGTTCCCCCAAATTTTTTTGCGCAATTTAATCCCGGGGGTTTAATTTAGCGTTGTTTTGCTGCTGGGTGCTAAAAAAAACCGTTTTTTTCACCCCCCCAAAAAAACTTTTTCCCCGTAGCATAATTTAAAGCGAAGGTTTTTTTTTCAAGTTTTCTCTTTTTGTGTAGTTTTAAAATACCGCCATTGAACAGTACAAGTGGGAGTTTTTGGCTCTCAAATTCTTTTGGCAATTTACATCAAGGGTTAAAAGTATTTTTTAGCAGTTGTACCGTAAAAAAAACTTTTTTTTTCACCCCACAGACAAAAATTTGTAGATAATTCATTCCGAAGGGTTAAAATTAAACCTGTTTTGCTTTTTTATCAGTAAAATACCCAGAGTTTTTAAACGGCACATACAAGTCAATTTTTCCTGCCCCCTTTGTGGAGTGCAATTTATATCCAAGGGTTACCCAAGCGTTTCTGGGTTCATTTGGAGTCAAATAAGGGTGTGTATTTTTCTATACAGATTCTTCATCAAACGTGTCTGTACATTTTAGAACAAAAAGTAGCAGCAGAGAGGTGGCAGGTCTTCACCTGCGAGTGGCAGTGGATAAAATTCTGGGCGGCCCCGGTCGCAGCACAGAAGGGAGTACAGCGGGGGCACTTGGGGAAGGGCCCCAAAATGCCGTGTATCTAGCGGCCCTGACTGACTGCAACCCAAGGGTTCTTGTTTTGGGTTTACGGCTCACTTCCTCCCAGATGACATCTGAAACAAACCCCACCAAGAGCGGTGGGAACGCAGACACAACCCCTTAGTTGGGTGGGGGGAGGGGTCAGGGGGCCCCACCTGTCCTAACCCGCCTCTTCCCCAAAGCGGTTCCCCCACCGAGTCACTATGTGGTCTGGCTCGGCCACATATAGGAGGATGAACAATTGAGGAGGGCAGTCACAGCTAAATTGGCACGAAGAAATGGGGCCAAAACCCTGCTTCTTGCGTAGGCGGCAAGTATAAGTGGAGAGTGGCATGGGGAAGGCCTGTTTTGAGGGGTCAGCCTCTGATACGGGGGGGACCCCCGGTGATGAGGACAGCATACGATGAAACACAAATAGTGAGATGTGCCGACCGCACTTGGGGGCCGGTGAGGCAAGGGCTCTCATCTCAGGAGAAGAGGGGTCAGCTTGCGCGTAGCAGCCCCCCAGCAAGTGGGTTTTGTGGCCCTGAGAGCGGGGAGCAAACGTGGAGGTCGGGACCAAGCGGCCCCGGGGTAGAAACCCGTTCGCAGGCCAAAAAGTAGCAGCAACGGGGCTCAGCG
Source organism: Phyllomedusa bahiana (assembly GCA_025379985.1). Lineage (NCBI taxonomy): Eukaryota > Metazoa > Chordata > Amphibia > Anura > Hylidae > Phyllomedusa > Phyllomedusa bahiana. The sequence continues at coordinate 58,879 of JAODAL010006700.1, forward strand.
AGGCAGCGGCCGGGATAGTCATCAGTGGAGGTTGGTGGGAAAAAACACTCGGCGGTGTGGCAGTTCTTTTCTAAGAAACCGGAGGAGCCGAATATGGGTAATGTAGAAATTTTTGGGGGAGAAAGTGAAGCGTGGAAGGGACTAACTTGGCCCCCGGCCCTGCTCAACACATGCAGGGCCCATCCGGTGGGCCCGGGGAAACTGGCTCAATGTGGGGTTCATCCTGCCGCCACAGCAGCAGCAGCGGCCAGGGCCGCAGCCGCGGGGCCCTTTAAGGCTCCAACCCCTGCAGAAGGGGCTGTTTCTCTTTTTACATCATCTCCCAGTCCAATGCTCCCGCTCCTCGTACTCTGGGGCCAGCAGCGTTCAGCAAGGCGATTGAAAAAGACAACAGTATCCCAAGGTGCAGCACTGACCGTGCTCCTGGTTTTTTGCCACCCACCTCCACACTATTGTGCCACTTTATGACCTCATGCTGCTTTGCTGATCCGTGACATCCACACTGTGTCTTGTGCCACTCTTGACCTCATGCTGTTGCTCCTGCCGCCGTCACCTCCACTCTCTGTCATTGTCCCACTCTGTGGCCTTTTCCCAGTTTTTGCCAACTCAAGAATGTCGTTGTACCACTGTCGACCTCATGCTGCTGCCCACGTCAACTCCAACTCTCTTTTCATTGTGCCACTCTGTGGCCTACTCCTGTTTTTGCCAACCTCCAGAATGTCATTGGCCACTCTTGCCCCTCATGCTGCTGCGGCCGTCACCGCCAGTCTCTGTATTGTGCCACTCTGTGGCCTACTCCGGGTTTTTGCCACCTCCAGAATGTCATTGTGCAACTGCCTGACCTCATGCTGCTGTTTGTGCCCTCTACACTGTTTGTCATTGGCGACTCTGTGGTCTACTCCTGTTTTTGCCACCTCCAGAAATGCCCATTGTGCCATTTGCCTGACCTCATGCTGCTGCTCCCGTGCTCTCCACACTGTGTCATTTTTCCACTCTGTGGCCTACTCCTGTTTTTGCCACCTCCAGAATGTCATTGTGCCACTGCCTGACCTCATGCTGCTGCTGCCGTGCCCTTCACACTGTGTCATTGTGCCACTCTGTGGCCTACTCCTGTTTTTGCCACCTCCAGAATGTCATTGTGCCACGCCTTACCTCATGCTGCTGCTGCCGTCCCTCCAAAAAGGTGTCTTTGTGCCACTCTGTGGCCTACTCCTGTTTTTGCCACCTCCAAAATTTGTCATTGTGCCAACTGCCTGACCTCATGCTGCTGCTGCCTTGCCCTCCACACTGTCATTGTCCACCCTGTGCCTACTCCTGTTTTTGCCACCTCCAGAATGTCATTGTGCCACTGCCTGACCTCATTCTGCTGCTGCCGTGCCCTCCACACTGTGTCATTGTGCCACTCTGTGGCATACTCCTGCTATTGCCACCTCCAGGATGTCATTGTGCCACTGCCTGAGATCATGCTGCTGCTGCCGTGCCCTCAACACTGTGTCATTGTGCCACTATGTGGCCTACTCCTGTTTTTTCCACCTCCAGAATGTAATTGTGCCACTGCCTGACCTCATACTGCTGCGCCGTGCCCTCCCCCACTGTGTCATTGTGCCACTCTGTGGCCTACTCCTGTTTTTGCCACCTCCAGAATGTCATTGTACCCCTGCCTGACCTCATGCTGCTGCTGCCGTGCCCTCCACAGTGTGTCATTGTCCCACTCTGTGGCCTACTACTGTTTTTGCCACCTCCAGAATGTAATTGTGCCACTGTTGACCTCATGCTGTTGCTTTTTGGCTGCTGCCGTAACCTTCACACGGGTGTCATTGTGCCACTCTGTGGCCTATTACTGTTTTGCCACCTCCAGAATGTCATTGTGCACTCCTGACCTCATGCTGCTTGTGGCTGCCGCCGTCACCTCCACACTCTGTCATAATGTTGCCCCCTGAGCTCTCAGCTTGTTTTTTTCCAGCTTTCGCTGGGCATGACTTTATCAGGCAACATTCCTGCTTCAGTTTTTTGGTCAGTGTTGCCCTCTTAAGTTCCCAGGGAATTTTATAGTGAAGCGATTCTAAGAGTGGTGGCAGCCATCTGCGTGTCATGCTAAAACACAACATTGTATGAAGACCAAACCAAGCTCCCTCTGCATATTTAAGCATGACACAACGTTCTACAGCACCCTGCAGGCTCTGTGCAGCATGGAAATAGCTGTTTTTAACGCGATTCATCCCAAAGTAATTAGGACCGAATTTATTTTTGTCTGTAAATTCGGCGAAGTGACCGAACCGAATTTTTGAGAAATTCGCCCATCTCTAGGTAAGACCCTTGTGGACCTTCGGTAGACAGTAAAACGTTGGTAACCGAGGAAATTTGGGAAATAAAAAATCCATCTCATTAGCACTGATTGGCCCTTTTGATTTTGCCTCACATAATACTGTTTGAAGTTCAGCCTTGTATTTCGACGTAGGATCTGAACCTAAAATTTCATAGCAATCCTGATTTTTAAGAAGATCATTACACATTTCAAGATATTTATCATGATTCAAAAGAACTATATTCCCCCCTTTATCGGATGGTTTGATGATGAGATTACAGTCCCTTTGTATTCTCTGAATTGCATATCGATCGGTGTATGAACATTTTGATTTAAATCTTTTATTTTCAAGTTTCTCTATATCTCTTGTCACTTGTGAGATAAAAACATCAATGCATGATATAGCCCCTTGTGGTGGCATTTTTTTATTCTTAGGACTCAATTGTATGAATGGGCCTTTACCCGTGTTCATCTGATCAGTAGAGATTCCAAAGAGTAGCCTAACATCCTCGAGCATATCCTCATTGATACCCAATTCAAGGCACTCTTCTATTTCTGAACATATGGTATTTGTGCAATCTAAGTTTAAGTCCAAAAAGATGGAGATCTTTAATCCATCTAAAAGCACTAAATTTCATGATGGGAACAAATGATAATCCACGCATAAGAATCATTCTCTCATCCTCAGTGAGAGTATGTGACGATAAATTGATGATATGTTTATTACCATCATCAATTGTATAGGGTGAAATTATGACTCCGTCCAGTTGCGTAGTGGGTATGGTTGTCGACCTTCCAAAAAAGGAGGAGGACGAGTACCTCCTCTCTTGTAGGAAGAGCCCCTTGGTCTTCCCCGACTTCTACCCCTGTGCAATGCACGATTACTTGTGTTTTTTGATTCACGATCGGAGTCAGAAATATCTGTTTCTCATGATGACCCTTCAGATCTCACGGTTTTAGTCTCTGGAAAAATGTATGCTCTATTCTCTCTAAAGTCTGAAAGGTCTCTCACAAATTGTTTATGTTTGCGATCTTAAGGCCTCGTTCACACGGCTTATTTGGGCACGGATTGGCGCCGTACTCCGCGCCGGATTTGCGCTTCAGTACGGCGCCAATCCGTCCCTGTCATTACGGTAATCCACTGCTCTCATAGAGAACAGTGGATTTCCCGTCGCTCCTCCCGCTCGGCGAATCCGCCGCGGGGGGAAGAAAGTGACATGCACATTATTTACGGCGCGGACGCGCCGTAAACAATGCATTGTCTATGGGGCCGGGAGCGGCGCCCCCTCCGCGCTCCGGCCCCGCCTCCGTCCCGCCCCTTATTCACGGCGGATTTGTGAGCTCAATATGGCTCACAAATCCGTTGGGAATAAGCCGTGTGAACACGGCCTTAATGTGAAACTGATAACGACTAAAGCCCTGAATTTTGTTTCTCCTTTAAGCATAATATTCTTTTTTAAAATTTTTCTGGAAAATTTTTCATTTTTTCTTGGTTTTAAATCAAGAGTTTTTAGATTGTTTTTTTTTTTTGTTTTTGTTTGTTTTTTAATTGAAGTTAGATTAAAAGTTAATTTTAATTCTTCGTTCCTGTCCAAAATATATTGAGTATTTGTTTTTTCTCTAAGTAGGGGTTTTGGGACTTTTTTATGATACAATATATCAGGCTAGTGTTCGCATGGCTCATACCACTCTCTTATATATGTAAATCACATTATCAATAATAAAGAATCAAGAATAAAAAAGGAACATAAAAACACCTAATCGAACAGCCAAGGACAGGTATATACTCAATTTTCAATCATGGAAAATATAAGCTACTACTACACAACGACCAATATAACCAATAATACCATCATACAGTACATTGCACATATAGTAGTCAGATTTCTATATTAGCAGTCTGCAGAGTATTATTAGTAAAACCCTATATCAAGAGCACAATTCATAGATGCGTTGGAGGAAAAATACTAACAATGAACCAAAAAGGGGTAACCTGCACATAGATTAGCCCCCCTTGCGAGGACATACAAGGTAGTGCCCGACATGCCTTTTTCCAGCGCTGTCCCCCTTATTCTGTAAGACTGTAGTTTTAGAGTTTTAATGCTCAAATCTTATTCGAGCAGGTTAGCCGTCCGCCAAAAGGCAGCCCCGCAAACCGGCATTTTATTCCATGTTTCATCTATAAAAGTAATAGGTTTACAGATTTCCTTCCTTGTTGGGTTATGCAGGATTTATTGGACTACGTCTTTAATAAAATGGCTAATGAGGGATTTTGTAGGGGAAAGTTTATTTAAAAAAGTGTTTTTTGTGTTGTGCCAGTATGTTTCTTTAACCATTTTATTGCAGTGTTAGTAATAGAGGTGTTTTAAAGATGCATCTACACTCACCGGCCACTTTATTGGGGCCCCTTCCAACGCTGAAAACACTTAACCCAAATCAGCCAATCACATGGCGGCAACTCATTTCCATTTAGGCATGTAGACATGGTCAAGAAAATCTCCTGCAGTTCAAACCGAGCATCAGTATGGGGAAGAAAAAGGGGATTTGATGCCTTGAAGGGCAGGTTGTTGGTGCCAAAGGGGTCGAGTTTTTTTCAAAACTGCTGATCTCCTGGGGTTTTCACGCACAACCATCCAGGGTTTTCGAGAATGGTCCGAAAAAGAAAAAAAACCCGTAGCGGGAGTCTGTGGGCGGAAATGCCCTTTTATGCCAGAGGCAAAGGGGAATGGGGAGATGGTTTTGAGCTGATAGAAAGGGAAAATGACTCAAAAAGCCACCCGTTAAACCAAGGCAGGCAGAAGAGCATCTTTGAATCACAGTCGGCGAACTTTGAGGAGATGGGGTACCTGCAGAAGCCACACCGGGTCCACTCCTTTCACTAAAAAACAGGAAACTGAGGCCCCTTTTGCCCCGTCATCGAAATTGGACAGTAGAAGTTGGAAAAACGTTCCTGGTCTGTGATCTCGATTCTGCTGCGACATTCGGGGGGTTGGGGGCAGAAATTTGGCGTCAACAACAGAAAAACATGGATCCCTTCCTGTTAAACGGTTCAGGGTGGTGGGGTGGTTCATGGTGTGGGGAATATTTTCTTCACTTTTGGGCCCCTTTGGGACCAATTGAGCACCCTTGCAACGCCACAGCCCCACCGAGTATTGTTGCTGACCCTTTCCTCCCTTTATGAAACCCAAAAGTACCCAAATTTTAAGGTACTTTCAGCAATAATGCGCCATGTCAAAAAGCTGGAATCATCTCAGATGGTTTCTTGAACATGACAATGAGTTCACTGTATCAAATGGCCTCCACACACCAGATCTCATCCAAAGAGATTTTTGGATGGGTGGAACGGGTTCGCATCATGGATGTGCACCAACAAATCTCGGCAACTGTGTAAATTCCACTGTCAATAGGACCAAATTCTGAAAGCTTCAGCCCCTTGTTGTCTATCCCACAAAGAATTGAGGCAGTTTCTGAAGGCAAAAGGGGGGTCCAACCCGTTACTAGCATGGTGTCCCTAAAAAAGGGGGCCGGTGAGTGTATATTACTAGTGCTGGGGCTTGCTGTCAGCATGGGGTGACAAAAACACCACTGGCTGACACCAAGCCCCAGCACTCTTAATAGAGACACATCTGTCAAACACTTCTTTTACTAACACTGGGAAAAAATGGTAAATAGATACACGAAATACAAAAACACTTTATTATAGGGCTCACAACTTAATTATATTGAACTTTGTAATTGATACTCATTAACAATTATTTACCTGTTCTGCTTTACAAAAACCAAGCCCTTTACTCCCCTTCCACTTATCTCCTGCAAACCATGTGATGTTCATTGATCACATGGGCTGAATGAATGTTTTGTCACAACTCAGTGGGCATGCTTGGAAGCCAAGCTCAGCTCAGAAACAAATCTCTGTAGTGGGTGTGACCTGAGCAGAGAACGGTCTGGCTGCATATAGTGAAGTCATTCTCTCCTGCCAGTCTCAGCCAGTGATTACAGGGGAGAGGGAATTGTTTGTTAGCTCTGCTTTCATTACTATTAGTAATGGAAGCAGAGGATAGCAGTACAAAATCTGGGGTTGTGTAATAGGCAAATGTGTGCTAGGACCAGAGGTGCTGACAGCAATGTAATCATGACAGTAAATACAGGGCTGGGGGGTGAGGGAGGGTTTTATACACTAACACTCATGTGGACTCATACACCCTTGCAGTGATATCTATCTATCTATCTATCTATCTATCTATCCATCCACACACATGAATATATCTATTCTGGGAGAGTCCAACAAAGAGGCAAGACCTCTGAGATTATACAGCAGCAGTCAGAAAAAAGTCTGCCTACTGCTCTTTATATAGTAATGATGCCAGGGTAAAGCATCATGAGATGCTGCACTGACATCACTGGGTGCAGGGAGGATGCTACCTCCCCTACAGCAGACACACAGCTTTCCAATGATCAAAAACAGATTGATGTTGGGGATGTGACATTGTCCACCTTTCTTGGATGCTAGATAAGCTATCTAGTGTACAAGAAAGCTGGGTGATGCCACATTTCCCATAGCAATGAGAATTACAAAGATGAGATAGCTGTGTAGCTGCTGTGGTCGGTGTATATCACATACATATTTTAGTTGGATCTTCAATCTTCTGGTCAGTGGTTATGGTACACAGTAAGTACGGCACTCCAACACCACTCAGGCCACATGGTATTTTAAAACTGATTATATTTTATATATATTTTATATATATATATATTATATATATATAAATTAATATATATATATATATAAAATATATATAAAATATTGTGAAGAATTTTTTTTTTACCATGTTACAAACTTTGATTGGTGCACTGTACTTTGTACAACCTGCTGTAGGCAACCAGAAAATAAACTGGAGCAGAGAAGCAGGGGAATGGGGTGTACATGTCTGAGAAGGATGATAGTAGAATAGTGAAGAAATCAGGCGATAACTTTTAGAGGCTAACTGAGTATATTTGATAGTGAGCTTTCGAGAGGACTAGCTCCCTTCTTCTAGTTGGTTAACCGTCTGAAGAAGGGAGCTAGTCCTCTCGAAAGCTCACTATCAAATATACTCAGTTAAACCCTCTAAAAGGGAACGCCTGATTTCTTCACTATTCTACTACTTTCTATGGCTAACACGGTACAACATTATACTAATGAGAATGATGATGTAAGGGTGTACAGGGCAGGACTGAACAGTCTTAGGAGTGCAGGCAAGTCCTAGACTGTAACTGCAGTGCAGTATGGGACTTGTAGTAAAGAGATGCTGGAGAACTACTGACACTCCCACAAGCAGAAAATTTCACTGCAAAAAGTGGATCTTATGACAGATGAAAAAAAAGGCAAAAGAAAAGAAACACATGAAGGTAGTGGAAAATATTTACTTTTCCACATAAATGATGTTTATAGTGTTCTACAAAGTCTTTAAACTCTGGGAAAACCCTTTAAATAAACACTTCCCGACAATATTTTATTAATGAAATGGATCTAACACTGGTCCAACGTAGTCCAATGAGAAAAATGTGAAATAAAAGACACTAATCAGCATTTGGCTGCCAGCTATCTAAAGTGCCTAGGGCAGCATCTGACCCTACAGATAGGTAAGCCCCCCAAATTAGTTAGACCCTGGTAGGTAGGTAAATAGGGACAACATTATGTAAAACACCAGCTGGGCAAGGGCATAGTTACATACATAGAAAATGCTCCAGGAATGTTGTCAAGGCCATAGGTAGGTAGGTATGTAGGCAGGTAAGACCCCAGATAAGTAGATAGGTAGTCATACAGGGCCAAACGTATGGGTAGGCAGGCAAGGCCTCAGTAGGCAAGTCCCTAGGTTGGTATGTAAACGGGCAAGGCCCCAGGTAGATAGACAAAGAATACAAAAGGTCACACACAACCTTTTTCTTTTTGCATTAAAATTCCTTTAGTGAGTATTCCAGAGTCCATATTTTTAGGACCATACAACACATACATCTAATACAATTAGCATAAATTTGAGCATATGTCAGCATTTATCTTTATGTCTTAGAAAGTTCCTTTAAGACATCATGTTTAGTATACGGAGCAGAAAGTGTGGATCGCAAGACTCTTATTCTGTATGCAGCACAGAACTTATATTAAGCGGATATCGTGTTATATGAAACCCAGATAGATAGACCCAGGTTGATCAGTAGGCCCAAGGTAGGAAGGTATAAAGCGGATTTATGGTTAGGTCCAAGGTAGGTAGTTTGGAAGACTCTAGGTAGATAGACTCCAGGTAGGTAAGTAGGTAGGCCCCCAGTTAGGTAGTTTGGTAGGGCCCAAGTATGTGGCAGTAGATAGGCCCCAGGTATGTAGGCAGCAGTTAGACCTCAGATAAGCAGGTAGATATGCCCTAGGTAGGTAGGTAGCCCATAGATAGATAGATTGGCCCTAGGTAGGCAGGCAGGCAGTAATTAGGCCTCAGGTAAGTAGGTAGGTAGATATGCCCAGGTTAATAGGTAGGCTACAGGTAGGTAAATAGATTGCCCCTAGGTAGGTAGGTTGGCAGTAGTTTAGGCCCAAGGTAGTTATGTGTATAGGCCATAGGTAGCTAGGTAGATTGCCTCTAGGTAGGTAGATAGGCAGTAGTTAGGTCCAAGGAAGGTAGGTATATTACCCCTAGGGAGGTAGGTAGGCAGTAGTAAGGCTCCTTATAGGTAAGTAGGTAGGCTCAAGTTAGGTAGGTAGATTGCCCCTACATAGGTAGGTAGGCAGTATTTGGGCCCCTAGTAGAAAGTTATATAGGCCAGAGGTTGGTAGGTAGATTTCTCCTCGGTAGGCAGTAGTTAGGCCCCAGATAGATAGGTAGATTGCCCCTAGGTAGGTAGGTAGTTTTTTGCTAGGTAGATAGGTAGGCAGTAGATTGATTCTAGGTAGGTAGGCACTAGTTAGGACCCAGGTAGGTAAATTGCCCTAGGTATGTAAGCAGTAAATAGGTCCCAGATATGTCGGTAGCTAGGGTCCCATTAGATTAAAAAATAAAAACTCCCCTCTTTCCATACTTCCGACGAGTGGCAGTACGGACTCCTCCTAGAAAATGGTGCATGGCCAGCATCTAGTAGGTTTAACAATCTACTAGGCAGAATAGCAGTAGAAACTGGTAAGGAAGTGCTGGAAAAGTTAGAAGTCTAAGATGTTTGTGAAGTATACTTTGCAGGGAAGAGAAGTGGCCTGAAGAAGTCGTTAAAGCGGTCTGAGTCGGATAGAGAAAAAAAGGGAAAAAGAATGACTCATGAGAGAGCAACTCATCAGAGCAAGTTCCTATGTGTCAGTGATAATTTTGCTTCTGTGTTGGATCAGTGCTGTATTCACTTTCATGTGATGGTGACCTAAGCTGGTGTCTAAATACAAAATCTGGTTAGCACATCTGTTTTGAAGACGAAATATATAGGTGCACACTGTTGTGGCAGCAAAAGCTATGCAAGCACAATACAATATCAGTAGCACTCTAGAAACACTAAAAAAACAGTCAAAGAGGACATAAGAATTTTTGGAACAGCATTTCTGCTAATTTGAAACATATGAAAAAATTTTGAGGTTCTTAGTGTACATTTTTGATAAAAAAAAAGTGACCCCAATTCAGGTGGGAGCCTACGCCGTATGCTACCTCTCTAGATGTCTGTTTAAGCTGGTGTCTGACCACTCTGTGGTCTCTATGGCAGTATTATAGATTGGTGCTTGTATAGCGGCAGCATACACTTATTCTTGATTGTAAACGTGAGTACACACCTGTCTAGGACCCTGTGATAAGCAATTTTACTTTTACTTTCCTGCTTTTCTAGATGGTGTTGGTTATCTTAGAAAGTGGTAAGGCGTGTACTGTATGTGTACTGGCGGGGTTCTGTGCCAGGGCTGATTTTAGCAAAAATAAAACCCTCACACAGCTCCATGGACAGAAAAGTTATAAAGTTTGGACTCCTAGAATATAGTAGCATAAAAAAGATGATTTTTTTTTAAAATGATTATTATGATTTATAAGTGTGAGGAGGGATCAGTAAAAAAGGCATGATATGAAAAGTGGGAGTGTGGTCTGTAAAATGATGAGGCAAACTTTGCAACAACCCTGGGAGGCAAAATTTCTATCTACATCACTGAGTTTTAGTTGAAAATGTTTAACTTTCACAAGAAATCCTAAAAAAAAGCAATCCAAAATATGTTACACAATGTCTTCCAAGTGTGGCAATACCCTACCTGTGGGTGTAAATTGCTGTTTGGAAGGGTGCACAATGGAGGGAGTGCCATTTGGATTTTGTAATGCAGATTTTGAAGGGTTCCATGTCACATTTGAAAACTTCTAGAAGCTGCCCCTCAGGGAATTCATTCAGGAATGTATTGTGAATTTTGAGCCCAAAGGTGTTTTTTTTTTTTTTTTTTTTTTGGCATTTGTCCTTTAAAATAGAAAGAAAAAAACAATTCCAAAATTTTGTTTTGATTTTCATATTTACAGTGTTTGCCGTGCGAGATGAAAGACAGGATAACTTTACTATGCGGGTCTGTACAATTAAAACAATATCAATTTTATGTAGCTTTTTATGTTTTACTACTTTTACACAAAAAAAAATGCTTTTGCAAATAATTGTGTTATTAAGTCATCATAGTCTGGCAGCCATAACTTTTTTATTTTTTTTAATTAAAGGCTTGTCCTTTGCAGTATGAGTTCATGTTTACATTGGTACCATTTAAAGGTTCATTTGACACTTTGATTGCTTTTTATCAACAATTTTGGAGGGTGGGATGAACCAAATGCAGCAATCCTGGTAGTGTTTTTTATTCTTATTTTTTTACAGTGGTCACCATGTAGTATAAATGACATGTTAAATTTACTTAGCATACAATTACATAAAAAACAAATTTATATTTGTTTTTTTATTTTTCACAATAAAAATACTTTTATTTGAAAAAGAAAACACTTTGTGGCCTCCCTGTGTAGGGGCTTGCTTTTTGTGGGACCATTTGAGGTTTTCATGGATGCCATTCTGAGAAGCACATTGCCATTAATCATTTTTTTAGGAGGCAGTATGAAGAAAATACAGCAATCCTAGTACTATTTTTTACTTTTATGTTTTACAGCACTCAACGTGCAGTGTCAGTACATGTTTATTTCACTCTGTGGGGTAAAATGATTACAGTGATATCCAATATGCTGTATATAGTTTTTTATGTTCTACAAAATAAGACAGTGTGTTATATTAATTTTTGCTCCTAAAGACGAGCTAAGACTTATTTTTAGGGTATGTTTTTTTTTTTCTATGAACAATAATTCACATTTATTGTTGAACAAAAAAAATCAACATGTATTAATATACTGTAGTGATTTCATCACAAACATCAACATAAGCAGCCAAACTCTGGATGTCATAACTTAAAATGCACTATGTCTTATTTTCGGGGTGTCTTATTTTCGGGGAAACAGGGTAGCACTTTTTAAAAAAAAGTGTTTTTACTATGTAAAGCAATGTTTTTTTATTGCTATCTTCTGATAGCTATTCTTTTTTATTTTTCTCGCAGCTTTTTCTCACAGGATGAACTGCAATTCAATTCATAGATCACTGGGTTAATTCTATGTACAGTATCTCACAACAGTTAGTACGCCATTCACATTTTTGTAGGTATTGAAAGTATTACATGGGACAACAGTTAATATATGACACTTTTATATAATATGAAATGCATAAATTGACATTTTCATTGGTACCACTTTGAGGTTTATATGACTTCTTAATCGCTTTTTATTCCATCTCATGCACTTTAAAAGGCATTTGTTGTGTTTGTTAAATTATATGACACATTCATAGGCAATGCTATTATGCACATGGGCATACCAATTATGTGTACTATTGTATTTTTGGGGTGATTGGTTAATTTGTGTTTTTTATTTACTTTTTATTTTTTAACCTTTTTTGCACTATTTTACTTGTTCCCTTGATGGGCTGGACTCAGAGATCCTTACATTGGGGCCCTTGGCACCCCACGATAGCTCAGGGGGAGACAGTGGAAGATCTCTCTTTCCCTTAGTTGCATGGTCACAATTGACCACATCATCTAAGGTGTCAATTGGTCACAACTGGATTAATCTCATCCGATGGTACATGAAGCCAGCTATAATATACAGTCGGCTCCATGTGCACATTGCATGGGCTCTTCTTGTAAGCTCAGGTGATCTCCTGGACATATTCATATATCCATTTGCAGGAATACCTTCCCACATTAAACGTATGGGGACATCAAATGTCGGGACTCGAATGTACAGCACCCTTGATCCAAGGGCGCTCTAAAATAAATAATAATAATAATAATAATAATAATAATAATAAAGAGATTGATCTTTCTGCAATTTCAAGAGAAAACACAGTGCTACTGATTCCCTGGTTATATCTCTGTATACCACCTTATATTTACACCTATTTTACCTACCTAACAATTTCTTTAGAAACATTCTGTTATTTCAGAAACAGACATATATACTCCACCTTAGACTAGGGTACATGTGAATAAACTGACGACAACAGAGCACTGACACATAGTAAATATGGTTGGGAAAAGACATTGGTAAAATTGAGTCCAACCTATAATTCTACAGTGTTGATCAAGAGGAAGGTACAAACTCCTATGAAGTGGATGTCAATTGTCTTGTACAAAAGAAAAAAATATTTCCGACTCCAAATATGAGAATCAGAATAATCCATGGATAACGTCCGATCTCCAGAATCTAGTAAGCGGTGATTTTAATTTTTTTTTTTAAGAAAGGCATCAAAGCCCCTCTTGAACTTCAATGAATGCTCCATCACAGGAAAACTACACATTTCTGTTTATTGGATTGTTTGCTAAAATAACAGTCTTGCCATGGTAAAATATATATGGTAGCAGCAGAATCAAGGTCTAAGGCATAGTTCACACTTGTATGTGTGCTTTTGTGCCATTTTTCTGTTACTTTTTGAAGATCAGAATTGCATTTCATGCTGTGATAGTCTATCTGATAGTACAGCATTGCTTAAAAGTCAAGGGTGGAAAAATGACAGATCATGCCACATCCGTTAAATGGACCTTGAAGAGTGAATCCTATCTCAAACATTTAAGCCATATTCGCAGGATCTATAATCTGTATAATGGTGTGTGTGTTGTGTGGGGGGGGGGGGGTGTCCAGCTGGTATCATGATAAATGTGCTGCTCTTTCTATTCAGACCAGTCAAGGCACAAGGTGGAGGTGCCATTGGACCAACTTTCTGAAGCTAGGTGCAGTCCTAGAGGTGAAACTCACTGCCATATTCTATAGAAATAAATGTCTGAGATAGGACTATGGATCATGATGGATCATAGAGGATGTTTCTCATCAGTAATGGAAACTGCAAAATGGAAGCTGTGACAACAGATCCTAAAAAGGATGGAAATACAATTCAATTCATAGATCACTGGCTTAATTTTATGTACAGTATCTCATAACAGTCAGTACACCCCTCACATATTTGTAAGTATTGTATTTTATATTTTCATGGGACAACACTGAAGATATGAGAATTTGATACAATGTAAAGTAGTCAGTGTACAGCTCGTATAACAGTAAAATAGAAAATAGACAAATTGTGCCCAAAGAGTCAATGGTGGCCACCATTATTTTCCAGCACAGACTTAACTCTTTTCCACCCTAGAGCTTCAAAAGTTGCCACTGGAATCCTCGTCCACTTCTCCATGTCGACACCACAGAGCTTATAGTCGAGTCACTGTCAGTGCTCGGGCGCTGCGATGGCTCGGACGCCGGCAGGGACACTTTAGTTATAAGCAACTCCTCAGGGAGCACATATAACTGAAGGCCGAGTCAGCTGACAGTGTCATGGGTGCTGCGGTGGCCCGGGCGCTGTCGGCAATCTCTTCCCCTGTATGCGACTCCTCTGGGAGCACATACATGTGAACATACCACCGTGAAGCAGAGAGCGAGCACTCCCTGCTCCGAAGTAGACTCCGGACAGCTGCAGGACATGCGCTCTGTGCCAGCAAGAAGACAGAGCAGCAGGGAGGCGGATCAGTGGGGTATTGAGGTAAGTACTTGCATATTTTTTTTATTTTTTTTGCCTATACCTGCCTCTGGGGGACAATTACCTTCCTATAAATGTATGTAATGTATGTATGTGCCTTGGGGGGGACAATTACCTACCTATAAATGTATGTACGTGCCTTGGGGGGGACAATGACCTGCCTATAAATGCCTATACCTGCCTTGGGGGGGACCATGACCTGCCCATAAATACCTATAGCTGCATATTGGGAACATTTACCTGCCTATAAATGCCTATCCCTGCATATTGGGGACAATTACCTGCCGATAAATGCTTATACCTGCATATTGGAGACAATTACCTGCCAATAATTGCCTATACCTGCCTTTGGGAGGAAATTACCTGCCTATAAATGCCTATACCTGCATATTGGGGACAATTACCTGCTTATAGTTGTCTATACCTGCCTATGGGGGAACATACACCTGCCTGTAATAGCATATACCTGCTATTGGGGACATTTACTTGCCTATTAAACTGCCTATACGTGCCTATGGGGGACATTAAACTACCTATGTAATTTTATTGGTGTCTATTTTTACTTTTGAAATTTACCAGTAGACGCTGCATTTCTCACCCTAGGCTTATACTTGAGTCAATAAGTTTTCCCAGTTTTTTGTGGCAAAAGTAGGTACCTGGGCTTATACTTGGGTCGGCTTATACTTGAGTATATACGGTATCTGTTTAGTAAATACTTGTGTTTCCTGTGAAATATAAATTCTGGAGTGTTTTACCTTGTAAATCTATGTTGTGTTCTTCCTCTTTTATTCTTTCTAGACGTTTATTAACTCCTTAGTACGTCCTAATGCTGGTAAGGGGCTTTGTAGCAGGATCGTAGTGTGATCCCGCTACATAGCCAGCGGGTGTTAGCTACTAGTTGCAAATTGCAAAAAATAAATAAATAAATAAATACTATATTAAAAGTTCAAATCACCCATTTTGCCATTTTACAAATAAAAAAATTAATAAAAGTAACACATATGCAATTTCCCAGTATATTATATGGCAATATGAATAACGTCATTAGAAAGAACATCTTGTCTCACAAAATAAAAGCCCTCATGTCTATATAGATTTAAAAAAAATATGGATCTAGGAAGGCAAAGAAGGAAAAATGAACTCTAAAAACAAAAAAAATAGGCCTCAGCGTTAAGGGGTTAATTAATCTGTCAGGTGGGTGTTACCAATTGGGGTGTGCTCCTGCACAATGTAACAGTGTTCAGTCAGTGCTTAAAGTGTGTATAGGGACGCCCCTTTGAAAACTGGAATGGTAACACTGATCTGACTGACTCAGTAATACATTTCTAGAAGGAATAACAGAGGAACAGCACAACACTGATTTATGAGAAAATATGCTCTCATATTGTTATTTTATGGGAACATGAGTATTTATTAAAACAGACATGTCAGAAAATGTCACAGGTATCTATTATTGCTGCTCTGTTTGCATTATTAAAGTTACAAGTTACTGTAGATCTGTAATTGATTAACCTCCTTCAATAACAGCAATTTAAATTTTTTTAGCACAAACCTTTCTTACAACTCTATACATGAGAAATGCGGTATGTGATGTAGGGTTTAAGCAATGAGGGATAGAGTATTGTTAAAATCTATACTAAATTTACAGTGATCTAAAATTGCATTGTCAAAAGCTGAAGATGGAAATGGGAAAAGAAAGTCTTAAGAGATGAAGCCTGCTCCTGCCGCCTCTTTTTCTTTCATGACAGGCATATTTTTGTAACAGTGTTAAACGTTTCTCCTTAATTGGATTACTTGCATAAATTGCTGCGCTTGTGGACATTTGATAGATGTTGATCCTGTTTATTTTAACACGTCCACATCAGGGGATCCATATGCCCAGTACAGCAGTGTGCTGGTCAAATCTTAATTTAAAAAGATGAGAATATGGAGCAAGGTTAAAACTGATATTCTCCTTTCATAACCGATAACCCCGAGTTGTAGATGCCATTATTTCTTGTATTTTCAGAGCAAATGAACTTGACAGATGGCTGTGTCACCTAAACCCTTACCTACCAACTTGATTATGCAGAAAACAATACAATAGAAAAGAAATCATTACTGAAGGAACCAGGTTAGGCCATAGAGGGCCGAGTGATGCAGAAGAACAAAATGACAGTTGCGGAATTGAACAGCAAGAATGCATTTAACATAAAGTGGGTTACAGCAAAGCAATCAGTCATGGCTAAAGCTATTGTCTGAGCTTGCTTGCATGGAATATGAAGTAATCTGTCATCTCCCACTGAATTTATGCTCAGTTTATAGCAAGAAACTTCCATGATTTTGCCAGGGCTTGTTGCGGTATTCTTATTTTAAAGCTGTTTCTTTTCTATAGGCAAACACGTTTCATTAGCTTAGTCACTACCAGGATAGTCATTATCTAGGGGCCAAAATAAGCCCAAATCCCATATAGAAATATAGGGATGCTTTAAATATGCTTGTAATATGAACTGAAATATATGTGCATTTACTGTAGAGAGCTAGGAAAGGGGATGAATGTATGGGATATAGAAGGGTTTAAAATATGTGTATCCCCTCTCTTTTTTGTTCACATAGTATAGAAGGTTTCTAAAGAGAAATCTGGAAGAACACACAACTTTGCATCAGACTTAAAAAAAATCTCTTATCACAGAGATCTTCTCTAATATAAAAGCTTTTCCAAAACTTCCATCAAATTCAGATATTTGCTGCTGGCTGATTATTGCTCCTATAGTGGCCAGTACAGGAAAAATGTAGTATGTAATAGTGGCCATTCCAGTAAAAGCAGCTATCTGGATCATAGAAGATAATCCTGAGATGGAGACCCCCCACTATGATGTCCATATGCTATAGTAGACATATGGACAGGAGAATCCCTGAGGACAGCCACTTTAAATAAAATCTCCTCCAGTAGCTTACTGCAAAATGGAAATGATTGCTTATTGCAATCTTCCTAGTTTGACGATGCAACACTCCCGTTGTGGCCTAACTCCTGGTCAGATATCGTATTCAATGTTAATTCCTGTTACTTGGACATGGTCCCAAAGTTAAAGTAAACATACATGACATTGGATGGGACATCCAACATAACTTCCAGTTTTCATACCATTTGGCCTAGGTTCAATTAACAGGAAGTGACATTGTACAGGACATACAACCTAGTCCGGTTAGTTAAAGGGGTATTCTGGCAGTTTAAAATGCTTGTTCATCTCCCGGGACATGATAAAAAATAAAAAAAGAACTATACTTACCTCCTGGACATGCACATAACCACTGTGGACTGTGATTGGCTGCACCAGTTACGGGAACGATGAACATTCACAGCTACAGCTGGGATCACCCAGAAGGCCACAGTGAAGGAACAACAGCATCCAAGAGATAAGTATGATTCTTTTCTTCTATTTTTCATCATGCCCTGACAAATGAAGAACCATTTAGAACTGCCAGAACACCCAAATAGCCTCCTAAACAACTTTATGGTTACATTTATAGTTAAGAATAAGGATAGCGTTACAAAGGAAATTTTAGTTCTGGGCTCTGGGAATTTTCTCTCAATTTGAACTGAACAGGACCCCATTTGAACAACACCATTTATAAATGAAAACTTTGACCATTGGTGATTGAGACGTGAACTGTAGTTTTAATTAAGGTACTTTACACTATTGCATCCTGCATTACATCACCTGCAATAAGTAAACCTATTCCAACAAGATTTATTACAAAGTAATACATTTAACCTAATGAACTGGCATTACGTAAAGCATCAATGATACTTTATCTTATGTAGGTATTGTTCATATATATAAAGTATAATCTGAACAAGCTGGCAAAAAATAAATCTACACATTTTATGGTACATAATATGTATGTATATATATATATATATATAATATATATATATATAATATATATATATATATATATATATATAAAATATATATTTTAATATATATATATATATATATATATGGTAAAGAGGTTGAATTTGTATTTCACTTCTGGCTTTTGTTCCTATGTGAGCAGATATATGCAATGTTTAGTATGCATAAACTAGGACTGAATAGCATACATTTAAGCCTGTTAAAGGGACTATGTGTCGCTGCCTAGGAACTGTATCCTGCCTCTTATTTAATTCAGAGAGACCAGACTGTGCTGAATCCACTAAAGCTTTACGCATTCCCAGCTTTTATGGTTATTTGTTTAACACTGCCTCATTGAAATGATGTTTTGACTGAAGTGCAGGATTTAATTTGTGTCCATGTGGCTGAAGGATGGCAGTTTAAAGGTATTTAAGTAAAGCTCCATTGGAGCCCCACAATAAAATTGCTACATTTACAGAATAATCATCTGATCCATCTCTGAAGTATAAAAGAATAAAGCCCTACATATTATTTTCTATTTCAAGAGAATTTCTCTTCTGTTTTGTATGCTTGGAAGCAGGCAGGTGTGAAATGGGGTAACAAAATAAACCAGGTTTAGATTAATATAAAAGGGTTTTTAAGAAGCCTATTTGGATACATCATTTGTATAGCACTTGGTTAATATGAAAAAGTGACTCTGGTTGTAAAGGTTATTTGGTTATTGTAATTCACTTTTTCGTCTTCCAAACGCACTTTACAAAATTTCTGTGATAAATTACAACATTTTCTTCTCTACTGGCAAGGGGCTATACATCTGTTTAAGCTGATCCATGTAAAAACTTGTGTATGTCTCTTATGTATATTTAATGATAAAAAGAAAAAATTAAGGCATGTTGCATAATACTAACTTGCATGGTACCAGTCTAATATCATGATCCAGCTATTTTGTTTGATATATTTGTTTAAATTATTGTACACATTAAGAATACACATTTGTCAACATTCATAAATTAGTACTATAATACTGAGACCCAAATTGAAAAACCTATTTAAAAATTATTTTTAAATTAGATGTTTTTGAGCCAAATATATACTATTGAAATTATAGAACAATATGAAATAGTGCTATTGAATCAAAATAACAAATGAACACATGAAATTAAATAGCATAAAATCTAGAAGCTGGGAATTTATTGAATTATTGGTATAAAATATATGCATGAATTCACCTACTTGTGTAATATACAGGTAGAGAAGATAACTTTAATTTTAATTTTTAATCTACAAAAGTATGAATTAATATATTATTGTACTCCTATGATCCAGCTGTATGTGTAGTTTATTTTTACATTTGATTTTGCATAAAGGAACATATAATCTATTCCCTTAACACACAATTGCACTGAATGACCTACAGCAGATTATGTGTTAAACATATGATTATGACACATAATTATATTAGAGGGATGAAAAATGGAAGATTTTGAATTTCTGGTTTTAGTGTTCATCTTTATACATAAATAACAATACAATTAAAATAATTGAAATCTTTAAAATGAAGGTTGTGTAAGAGATAGAGCTATTAGGTTAATATTAGATATATACAGTGGGGAAAGTTCTACAGTTTTGTAGTCCTTAAGAATATCAGTTTGGTGTTTGTAATAGAAGAAATGGAGATGGAACTCACAAAGTGTGCTTTAGCATACGAAACGTGGTTTCCTTTGAAAGAAATAAAATCCTGGTAATTGAATAAGAGGTTCAGCGCAGTCACCTGGGTTGTTGAACTACAGGAATCCAGTGGTAATTCATTGAATATACCATTACCTGCAGTTTGGTGTTTGTGTAGTTCCTGTTGTGCTCTGCTTTTGTTTTAGGGTCAGTTGTAGCTTAGGGACATTTATGAAGGATAGCTGTAGGGTCAGTTTCAGGGAAAGCAATTCTGGTGTCAGGGACACACGTAGGGCTAGAATAATTGAAAAATTCAGAGTTATCTCTATTACTATCTTTCTTCCAGATAGAACTCCTATGTGAAATCTCCACCAACCATACAACTGTCACCACACTCCTGCTGTTCATTTGTGTAATCATCTAGCAGTAAATTTTCTTGCGACTGCTGTTGTACATCCCTCTTTGATTTTATGGTGCTTGTAGTTCATCACTGTCCTTACACCTAAATTCTATAATCTGTTTGTTTTAAGCAGCTAGTTGCTGATATCTCCATCAAACATTTCTACTTATACCAGGACATGTGTAATCTGTCAGTACTTTTGGCAGTGTAACATAGTTTGTAAAAAATAAAATGTACTATTATTATTACAGTGGGGAAAAAAGTATTTAGTCAGCCACCAATTGTGCAAGTTCTCCCACTTAAAAAGATGAGAGAGGCCTGTAATTGATATCATAGGTAGACCTCAACTATGAGAGACAAAGGGCGACGTGTATGATCGGGAGTTGCACCTGTTTTCTGGCAAAAATGGCGCCTCACCGATCCGAATCCCCTGTCGGACGCAGTGATGCAGTGTTGGGCGCAACCTTCACCACTTTCGGATGCGCCTAACATGAAGGGGCGTGCAATGGGTGTTCTGGGGCGGGAGGCACCACATTCGAATACTCCGAGGCATGCATGATCGCGGGTCGGCAATATGAGGTGCATTGCAGCGCTCGACAGCTCCGACAGGCAGACCTAGTTGAAGCTGGTGTAAATGAGCCTGAGGAGGCGAAGTGAAGCGAGAACGTAATGGAATGGGGAAAAATGTGCTCTAGGTCAACTGTTACAACAGTACACAGCTCTCAGCTCCGTGAGGCATGGAGTATGATTCCAAAAATCATTTTTATTAAGTGTAAAACATTTCCTGAAAAAGAGTTAAAACCTTCTATAAACATACATAAATAAAATCCCTAACAGCGCGTTTGTCGCCGTCACCGGCGCAACATCAGGAATTGTGATATAGAAAATTACCGGGAAATACAGTAATTCAAATTTTGTAAGCTCTTCTCATTGGACGGCAGAAACCAGCCAATCAGAATAGGAGCGACAGTGACCCATTATAACCTATGGAGTAGTATTGACCCAGCAAATGAATAGGCGCGACAGTTCAAAATACTGTAAAAAAAAGGCTGAAAAGAGCTGGTTGGTTGAACTAGGGGGGGCTTGGCTATCCCAGCCAATCAGAGCGCGAGCTACTTTGTCCCATTATAGTCTATGGAGAGATGGGGGCACTGAAATCTCAGCACCGTGCGGCATGGAGTATTAGTAAATAAATCGTTTTTATTAAGTGTAAAATATTCTCTGTAAAGGAGCTCAAACCATCTATAAACATACATAAATAAAATCACTAACAACGCGTTTGTCGCCATCACCAGCGCTACATCAGGAACTGCAATATAGAAAATTGCCGGGAAATACAGTAATTCAAATTTTGTAAGCTCTTCTCATTGGACGGCAGAAACCAGCCAATCAGAATAGGAGCGACAGTCACCCATTATAACCTATGGAGTAGTATTGACCAATCAAATGAAAAGGCGGGACAGTTCAAAATACAGTAAAAAAGGCAGAAAAGAGCTGATTGGTTGAACTAGCGGGGGCTTGGCTCTCCCGGCCAATCAGAGCGCGAGCTACTTTGTCCCATTGTAGTCTATGGAGAGATGAGGGGACTGAAATTTCAGCGCCGTGCGGCATGGAGTATTAGTAAATAAATTGTTTTTAATAAGTGTAAAACATTTTCTGTAAAATAGCTAAAACCTTCTATAAACATACATAAATAAAACCACTAACAACACGTTTGTTGCCGTCACCAGCGCTACATCAGGAACTACGATATAGAAAATTTCCGGGAAATACAGTAATTCAAATTCTGTAAGCGCTTCTCATTGGTTGGCATAAACCAGCCAATCCGAATAGGAGCGACAGTGACCCATTAAAACCTATGGAGTAGTATTGACCAATCAAATGAAAAGGAGGGACAGTTCAAAATACAGTAAAAAAGGCAGAAAAAAGCTGATTAGTTGAGACCAGGCGGCAGATATGAATCCACCAATCATATGTAGTGCGTCTATTTTAAGTGGAGCAAGAAGGGCGCGATAGAAGGGCGCCCTAAAAGTTATTACTGTCTATGGGAAATATTCTAGTACTGTGATTGGTTGGGGGGAAAAGGGGCTCGTCCTGCTTAGCCAATCAGCGGGTAAGCTACTTATCTCATAGAGTTCTATGGGGAAAAGAAATGCAGAGCGAGCTCTGTTTGGGATTGTCTCAGTTAAAAGAGGCACGGTTATTTGGGCCAATGGGAGAGCGAGCGACGCTCTTATGGGTTTTCTAATGCAATCTATAATAAAACTGTACATGCCCAAAATCAAATGAGAAGACTTATTAAGTTTTACCGATGTGTATATAAAATGAACAATAATATGCGGGTAACGAAAATAAAGAAATAAAAATGAATTCAATGAGTTCATTTTTATTTCTCTATTTTCGTTAGCCAATGATCAATAATATAGGTGTAACGAAAAGAAAGAAATAAAAATGAACTCATTGAATTAATTTTTATTTGTTTATTTTCATTACCCCCATATTATTGTTCATTTTATATAGAGATCGGTACAACTTCGTGAGTCTTATCATTTGATTTCGGCCATGTACAGTTTTTATTATAGATTGCATTAGAAGTTTACTAGAGAGCATTTGGATGATACATAAGAGTATTGGGAGAATGTCATATGGTCAGATGAAACCAAATTAAAACTGTTTGTTAGAAACACAACTTCTCTTGTTTGGAGGAGAGAGAATGCAGAGTTGCATCCAAAGAACACCATACCTACTGTGAAGCATGGGGGTGGCGACATCATGCTTTGGGGCTGTTTATCTGCAAAGAGACCAGGGCGACTTAACCGTGTACATGAAAGAATGAATGGTGCCATGTATCATGACATTTTGAGTGCAAACCTCCTTCCTCAGCAAGGGCAATGAAGATGAAATGTGGCTGAGTCTTTCAAGGTCCTGGAGTGGCCTAGCCCACTCCAGATCTCAACCCCATAGAAAACTTTTGAAGGGAGTTGAAAGTCCGTGTTGCCCAGCGACAGCCCCAAAACATCACTGCTCTAGAGGAGATCTGCATGGAGGAATGGGCTAACATACCAGCAACAGTGTGTGCCAACCTTACGAGGACTTACAGAAAACGTTTGACATCTGTCTTCGCCAACAAAGGATATATAACAAAGTATTGAGATGAACTTTTGATAT
The DNA here is from genome assembly GCA_025379985.1 of Phyllomedusa bahiana. Lineage (NCBI taxonomy): Eukaryota > Metazoa > Chordata > Amphibia > Anura > Hylidae > Phyllomedusa > Phyllomedusa bahiana. Next base: position 82,370 of record JAODAL010006700.1, read on the forward strand.
TGACCAAATACTTATTTTCCACCATAATTTGCCAATAAATTCTTTCCAAATCAGACAATGTGATTTTTGGGATTTGTTTTCTCATTTTGTCTCTCATAGTTGAGGTCTACCTATGATATCAATTAAAAGCCTCTCTCATCTTTTTAAGTGGGAGAACTTGCACAATAATAGTATGTTTTATTGTTTTATTATTTACAAACTATATTACACTGCCAAAAGTACTGACGTATTACACATGTCCTGGTATAAGTAGAAATGTTTGATGGAGATATCAGCAACTAGCTGCTAAAAAAAGCAGATTATAAAATTTAGATGTAAAGACAGTAATGAACTGCAAACACCATAAAATCAAAGAGGGATGTACACCAGCAGTCGCAAGAAAATTTACTGTTAGATGATTACACAAATGAACAGCAGGAGTGTGGTGACAGTTATATGGTTGTTGGAGATTCCACATAGGAGTTTTATCTGGAAGAAAGATAGTAATAGAGATAACTCTGAATTTTTCAATTATTCTAGCCCTACGTGTGTCCCTGACACCAGAATTGCTTTCCCTGAAACTGACCCTACAGCTATCCCTCATAAATGTCCCTAAGCTACAACTGACCCTAAAACAGAAACAGAGCACAACAGGAACTACACAAACAGCAGGATTTTATTTCTTTAAAAGGAAACCACGTTTTGTATGCTAAAGCCCACTTTGTGAGTTCTATCTCCATTTCTTCTATTACAAACACCAAAATGATGTTCTTAAAGACTACAAAACTGTAGAACTTAGACCATAAACCACAACATATTATTAATTATACAGGAGACTTGACATATCAGGACTAAGCAAGAGACTTTTGCAGTATACTCTACAACCAGGCTAACAGACAATTTAAAACACTTTAAAAACACTGGGAATAGCTGTTCTAATAAGTTTCAGGTGTGCCACCAGGTCAGCTGACTTGGAAAGATCCTGAGCAGTTGCCATGCAACCACTCCAGACAAACACACACACGAGAAGACAAATGTGACATGTGACATTAAAAATCATGCTAATCTAATTAGAAGGAGAAGATGAAGTTCCTGTCATTTGTAACAATAGGAAGGGCACATGGAATAAGTACAACACTGTGAGGTATTTGGGGATCTCCAATATCAACCTTCCCTAAAGGTTATTTGATGATCACATCCAGTTAAAAAGTAACCTCTGATCTCTAAAGAACATTTAGTCCAAGCTCTTTAAAATAACTAGTGGTACCAGTCAAGGCTGAGAAAAAATAACCAGCTCACTTTTAAACCAACTCCAAAGAATGGACCTGCAGTCGTGCACATACCTCGCTCCAAAAGACGTGAATCACAAGTAGAATTTATTGTACACTTCTTAAAAACAGTCAAACACAGCCAAAACAGAGAGGGATAGCTGACATGTTTTGATCACCAGTCAAAGCTGCCCACTTTTCCTTCCCACTTATGTTTTCCTTCATCATGGAACATCTAACAGAAAACTTAGAAAACAACCTGATATGACAGGTATTTGGATAGGCTACTCTACTTACACAATCAATCTTTTCTGTGACAGTTTATACCCTGAAAGAATCAGGCTTATTCTTTTACTTCCACCAAGTCAGTGACCTTAAGGTTTAATTTAACAGAACCTACTATATCACAAATTCAGTCTACTTTCAATGTCCAGTGGGGTGATACCTCTAATCCTTACTTGGGTATCCAATTAACTAAACAGTGTTCATCACAGTGTTCATAAGGCCAATGTACAGTCTCTTAATTTCTAAGTAGAATAATTCTTTATCAAAGCTTAGACTTCCAAAAAGACATAGGCAGAGTTTATTCAGACAGCCAATGAAAAAAAGCTATTTTTTTGAGGCCCACAAATTTTCAGCATGCTCTAATTTTGGGGTGCAATATAAAACATTACTCACTGGGAGGCATTACACCCCCTTCGTCTATAGCAAATATACCCTCTTTGTTTTATATCTTCTGGATGTGTCATTTTCTTTAAACTTTTTGGAAGGATACCTTTTCTCTACTATCTCAAATGTCTCAAACACCCTGCTCCAAAAAACTAGGATTTGCTTTGTGCTTGTTAGGGATTGAGCAAATTAATTTTTGTAACAAAACACTTATATCCCGATCCAATCAAACTGGCCATTGCAAGACAGTGGAAAACTTTTAGGGTTAATTCACATGGGGTGTAGCGGCACACACTATACGCCTGCTGTCGGAAGGTGTGTGCTGGCTGGATTGAATGGCCACAAGAAGGTCTTCTTTTAGGCACACTTTTTATGTTACTGGTATTACTATGTTCCAAATTTCTAACCTACAATTTGTGCAACCATTCCTGTCAAATGCTTACATAAACAAAGCACCAAATACCCCTACACCACAGCGACTGATACTCACTCCATATTTGGTCTCTGAAACAACAACACAGCAATCCAGCTGAAGGCTTTGTAACTTCCTTGCCTTATAATGCTGTAAGCATTTTTCTTTACATACTGAAATTTATCAATTTTACCTGTGTACTGTATACCCTTTATGTCCATTAATCTTAATAAAAATAAATGTTGTAAGAAGATTTAGGTTCAGTTGTCTTTGTAACGCCCTTAGTAAAATGGGCTATGTAAATGCATGACCAGGACTCTTATTTATGGCAGTGACAAAAGTTCAGATGAAGTCACTAAGGGCTTCAATATCTAATTTCTGGACCTCCAACAGCCAATACATTTGGACTCTCCAACCCTTACCAGTTCCTATTTTGCACTATATCAGTGGGCCTGTTTTTTTTGAGTTGTAATACTGTCTTGACGACATCCCTACCTGAGGTGTGATGCCACCCATCACCAATTTTTTTTCTTGCTAGGTACTTCCACAAACTTCATTGTGGCCCTGATGGAAATATATAAACATACTATACTCTTTACTTTATAAGCATAGAGTAAAGCAGAATTACCATCAACCCAGCAATGTGTTGGAATTTTAGGCATTGTCTGGGTCCGATGGGTAATCTCCCAATGATAAAGCTTTGATAGCATATATAATTGATACTTCATCAATGCTTACAGTGGTAAAATCACTTTAAGATAACGAACACACACAAGCATGTAATATGTATTTTTTTGGGGCACAGTTTACTTTTAACCCTTTCCCCTTTAGGTAAAAGAAACATGGAGGGAAAAATGAAAAGAGACAAAAATGAAAGAAAAAATCTCTTGGTCATGAATTCCATACAAAGTTAAGCCAATGAAAGAATAAGTCATATTGGTATAAGTTATATTATATACAGAAACACTCATAGAAGCAAATTACCGGCACTGCATGCAACTTCAGTTCCCAGGCTTTACATTCAGCGTCCCGTACTGGATACTCCACCACCCACGTAGTGCAAAGAGTTCCATAAAGAAGAACAGTAAAACAATAATGCAATGCTTAGAAGAGTCGGGATCATGAAACTCATTTTAAAATAAAATGGACTTAATTGCAAATATACACACAACTTCACACAGTCAGTCTGGGAGCTAGAGAGTTTCCAGAAGCCAATGCCTGTTTCACAAGTGAAACATGCTTTTTCAAGTCTCTTGAGAGGCAGGATAGTGTGCTTCAGTGCATAAATTGCTCAGGAGTAGCTGAAAGAACATAAAGAATTTTAGATGCTTACTTGTCCTCCATCTAAATCCGATCAAGCATCTTTGGGATGCCCTAAAAATGGCCATGAACTCATGGATCCAGAATTTAAAGGGTCTGCTGGTAATATTTTGGTGCCAGGTTCAGTGGTCTTATGGAGTTCATCCCTCAACAGTTTAAAGTTATTTTAGTGGAACCTTTACAATACACCACAAAACAGATGTCTAAATATAATGATTGATCAGTGTAAATCATACGCAACACAGTGGCCCTCATTTATTATCGCTGTCTTAAAGGGGTTGTCTCACTACATTGATTCATCTTACCTCAGTCCTGTTTTCTTGGTTTCATTTTGAATTCAGGGGCATGTTTACTGGCTGCAGTAGAAGCCAGGTTTTGAGCTATAGCAACCAGTGCTGGCAGCCTATCATGAGAGAGTTAACAGGTCTGTAACAATAGCAACCTGAGAAGCTGATGCAGCCCATACAAGAGGGGATATCTAGGAATAGGTAGGACACTGTTAATGGACATATATTGCAAAGTGACTTGATTTTGCAAGATCTTTAACATAAAAAGCAATCGCTGTAGTGAGACAACCCCTTTAAAGTAAGACAAAGTAAATTTAGACAGATTTATCACAGTGGCTCAGGCTGATTGACAAATCTGGTGCAGCTTTACACTTGTCTAGATTTTTAAAGCAACTTTTATTTGCTTTACTTTCATGCCACAATTTTTGGTGCAGATTTAAGCACTGCACATAGCATCGTGTCCCTGGCCACTTTCCTGTAGAGCCATGGTGACTTTTCGCTAAGCAACAGCGCAGGTTGGAAAGTGTGCAAAAAGTGTCCAAAAACCATAATAAATGTGTCTGCAACAGGCTGCACAAAGCATGTGCCGCTTGTTTGGCACATTTTAAGACAATTTTCTGACACAACCACAATAGTAAAGAATGGCTGTAGTGTGCAACTATACAATCATAGGACATACAAACTAAAAACTTGAAGGATATAAATGTTCAAATTCAAAGGATGTATGGATATACTATTTATATATATACACCCTCATAGATTGTCTCATCTGTAAGTACTTTTAATGTGTAATGTCTGTCTGTATACCCTCGAATTTGCAAAGTGCTGCGGAATATGTTGGCGCTATATAAATAAAGATTATTATTATTATATGTCTTTTGGGCTGATAAACCATTGCATCTATAGCTACCTTGAATAAGATTCTGTCTTTTACTGATATGACATAACTTTCTTAAAGCACTTCAAACTCAGTTTGAAGAGAGTATATGTGATTGTTTTACGTACTGTTTTATACATGAGTCTCCTAGGTCAACAACTGTTCAGAATCTTGTGAGACATCTAATATATTTGTGCTAAGGGACCACAATTGGTCAGAGCCAGATTCAGTCATGATGTAGTAGTTGCCTCATCATTTCCCTCATTTAATGCTAGGAACTGCATAAATTAAGTGGTGCAACTGTAGGCTTTATCGGCCTCATGCTCAGGGGAAAAGTCCTATCTCCTATGGCCCTGAAAATTGATATTGAACATGGAAGGAAAAATCTCACAAGCTGATAGCAATTAGCTAAAAAGGATTTGCGACTCCATGATTCATCACACCAGGGAATCAAAGTCATTTGCAGACAGTGTTTCCACAGTCCCAGCATGCTGCTCTAAAGATATACTTCTGTTTACCTCTCACACTCTTGTGTGACATTTCCTTTTTTAAGAGTCTATTTTCACAGAAACATAGCAGTTTGCCTAGGCATTGCCATCCTTTGATTCTTTCCTGACTTACTGAATGCAAGAATCTCCAACTGTAGGTTGGTCAAAATAAGCTTTCAGTAGAAGGCATAAGTGAATGTGTAGATGGTTTACTATAATAAAGAGCAAAAGGTCACTTTGTAATGAAGAGGAAAAGGCCACTCTTGAGATTCATTTAAGGGGACCTATGTGGTTAAAAATACAAGTCTAGTACACCACTGACTGCATTTTAAAATGTAGTGCATTAAAATTACGAGGCTTTCTCCCTAGAGTCACCTGGTGAAATGACCAATGAATAGAATCAAGGAAAAAGAGCAATTAATATGATTGGCGCACAAATGAAAGATAACATAGCTTAGTGTGAAACTTGAAAGGAAACTGATTGCTTTAACAGGTTTTTTTTGTGACTATAAATTTTTACTTTGAACGGAGTGTCTATTGTAGACAATATCTTTTGACTTGTCCTCTAATAGCATATGGGCATAATAGTGGGGAGTCTCATTCTGCTGTCCCCTTCCTCCCCATTAGTGCTGCTATGAAGAACATCTCTCCATCTGGAGAACCCAGCCCATCCACACACATAGCCTGCACATAGGGGGACATGTATGAAAACTGTCTTGGTATAAGACTTTCTTTGTTGCCCATAGCAACCAATCTGAACGCCCTTTTATTTTTCAGAGCACTATATGAAATGACAGGGGAACTCTGATTGGTTGCCATGGGCAACATTGAAAGTCTTAGGGCATGTTCACATGGCGGATTTGGCCGCAGTTATGGCCGCGGGTTCCGACGCGGTTTCCGCAGCCAAAACCGCGGCCAAATCGCGCCTAGTTTATTAACATGGTTTCCTATTGGAAACCGCGTTAATATTCACATGCTGCGGGTTTGGCCGCGGCTCCGGGGCCGAGGCCAAACCCGCGCGTGTGAAGAACTCTCCTGTCAATTCTTGACAGGGAGTGCTCTGCACGGCGGCCACGCGGTGCTGCCGTGGGCGTCGCCACGGGTGTCGCCGTGGGTGGTGCGCGGCTGGGACGCGGCTCGTGGCGCAGTTTGCCCCCTGCTATTAATTTGCATCGGGGAAAACCCTCGACACAAGCCGCGCTCCAAACCACGCCCCTCCCGCGCCGAGACCACGCCCACCACCCGCGCCGCAAACCCGCGTCGGGAGACGGGAATTTGTGGCGCGGTTCGACGAGGTTTTGGCAGCGGGAACCGCGGCGAGAGCCGCAGTGAAACCCGCGGCCAAAACCGCCATGTGAACATGCCCTTAGACCAAGACAGTTTTCATACATGTGGCTTATAGTGTCTACTCTGTACAGTTTCTTTTTTTCCCTTTATTTTTGTCTTATGGAAAACGAAGAAGATCACAATTTATTATTAAGGACCTTTTAGATAGCTCTTTATAATACCAAACAATGTGTTAAGCTGATGATTGACCGGTCTGAAATTAGAATTTTGTTAGCAGACCCATCTAGTGTTCGCTGAATTAAAGTATCATCTGATGTTTCCTATTCAGTCATTTGTATCCCCCGAAATAAAAATGGCAACAGAAATGCATTGAAGGAGTCAGACTTCTAATCATTCATTCATCTATCTTATGTTCATGGCCATCTTAAGTAAAATTACCATAACCATAATTTGATTCCTTTTAAATAATATGTTTTCCAGTCTATAGTTAATCTAAATGCTGGGAATAACAAATGTGTTTTTGGACTTTGTTTATGCATAGCTCACAGGTACAAAATTAAAAAATACAGGAAAATGGATTGAAGGGCTCGTCCGGCGGCAGAAAATCTGAAATGGGGTAAAAAAACAAACAAAAAAGTTTATGTCCAAACACACAGGAGACAGTTGCCTTCTGTTCACTTGCAATGTAGCGCAAGCCTCCCTTGCATGTCAGTCCAAGAACTCAGAAGTGAAGAGAAGCCGACCAGACTGGCGAGCTCTGGTGTAGGGCATAGGTAGGTAAGTATAACTTTTTAAGGTTTTCACTCAGCCTGGACCCATTTCAGATTCTTTTTTTCCCACCAGACAAGTCTTGATATGATTTATCACCGTCCAAGAAAGAGCGAGGTCCCTCAAACTATAACTGCATGCATATGCATTCAATTCAACAAACCTCTTTCTCTACAATAACTTAAGTGATTACTTAACAATCAGCAGACTCTATGTAAGATAAGCCGGAAACTTCTCACAGGAAGCAGGTTCCTATGTAACTGAAGTGTAATATGTGCATTTTGTTATAATAATGACATCGCTTATGATGATGTAAAGCTTATCCAAAATATGAATAAACTGACTTAATCTGAGCACAGTCATGTTGTACAGCATTATATATATATATATATATATATATATATATATAATATATATATATATATATATATATATATATAATATATATATATATATATTCATATACTGGGTGAATACTAAAAAGTAAGGAAAGACTGCTGGAAAAGATCAATATATACTCTATATTTGGTCAAAATATAAAATAGAAAATAATTTCTCATCACAGCACTAATTTTTAATGGGGTAGTTCAGTGATTAAAAAAAAACATATAATTAATATTCCGCTGCCAAAATTTATAAGAATTAAACAAATAATACTCACTCATTCCTTCTTACCACCTTTCCAACATTGGCTCTTGGTCTTCTGTTTTCTTTCCATCTTTACCCAAATGGGATGTCACCACTGCAAACACTGATTGGTTGCAGCTGTCATGTGTCCATTCCACTAAGGGGAAGGGAGAGCAAGAGGCTGCAGACATTATTCTATATCTTGCCGTGATTTTGTGCAAATTGGGGAAAAAATACTGAAAACCCACCATTACTGTCTGAACTGTAAGTGTAATTAGCCCTTACAGGACCAGGTCATGTGATTGTGATGTTACCAAACGTCCTATAGGCCAATATTAATACATCACACAACAACACTGAAGAAGAGTCTTTTATGTCATAAAAGAGGGAAGGATGGTAGGTCTGTGAGGACAGGGACATGGAGATCAGTGACGGGACCACAGCAGCAGTATTTGTGTGAAATATAAGCAGCAGTCTTTATATGAGAGAGGAATAAGAGGAAATTATTAACAGCAGTTTATGTACTATATGACATAGAAGGCTATGAGCAGTGGTCTATTTGTGAAAGAGAAGAAGACTTTGAGCAGTGGTCTTTAGGTGTGGCGCTATAAGATGTATATATGTGACAGAGGAAACCATCAGGAGCAGCGTATATGTAACAGAGGAGGGGACATGTGAGATAGGTAAAAACTGAAGCAGCTGATGTGAAGAGCAACTATCAGACCCAGATCGTCTCTAAAGTCAATGTTGGGAGATGTATTCCACCTCTAGCTGAAGCTTTTAAATCAGCCACAGGGGAAATCAGTAACATTAAAAAAATGTTCATTAATTTCCTGTGGATCTGATGCAGTATTAATTGGGTTACTGGGAAAATATATCCCAATAGACACCTGTAACAGAGCCAGGAAGCAGTAAATGGGACCTAAGTTAGAAACCCTCTTGAAAATCCTACATTTGCCCAAGCAGCCGCTCACCAGAGTAGCAGAAAGAGGCTGCGTCTACAATCACTATCACTGCCCACAGTGAAATTCTGCACAGGAAAGTACAGCATGATGTGGGTAGAACCAAGAAAGGAGGGAGAAGGAAGCAGTCTCATCCAAATGTACTCCAGTATGCCCAGCATTCAGCAGAGCGGCTACCACCACATTAATCTGAGCCTTTGTCTCAATTGCTCTTGCTTAACCAACCTGTGACTGGCCACTCCTGTTGCATTTTGCACCATAAACACCTCTCAAATGCTGCCAAGCACATATGTAGCCACAAAGGGTTTCCTATTTCCATTCATAATTGGTTTAATAGCATCTCTATATTCTTCTCAATGTTGTTTTTTCTCTCTCTCTGTGCCACTACTTGAGCCTATTTCACTCTTTATCTTTCTTTTCCTGTCTTCTCTCTTCTCTCTTTCTCTCTCAACTGTCTGTCTTCTGAGCTTCTCCCTTTCTCCTTGAGTATGTTTCTTCTGGCAATGTTCTGCCCTATGTCTGCCCCACTCCACCGCCAGCTGTTATGTATGATACTCTTTATACTGGAACAACTAAAAACTTAACAGGATCCTTTCTCTTCGATAGTAACTCTAGAATTGACTTGCCTATACTGGCAGACTCCTTATATCAGGCCCTTTAGCTCCATCTTTCTCCTTCCCAGGCGTCCACTACACTGTGGGGTTTAAAGGGAATCTATTGCCATTTTTTTCATTACTTAATACAAGATACTGATACCTATTATTTTCTTCTCAGTAATTTTTTTTTCTGATTGTAGATTTTTACATTTTGTTAGCTGTATAGGATTATGGGGACAGCCTGTGAACAGAAGACCCATTGATTTCTATAGTAGAGTTTTCCAGGCATGCTTCTCTTGAGAATGGTGGATTATGTGTTATATATTCACATTGGTGTCACTTTTCAGTGTAATCCTGTTTATACTGATAATGAGGAGACTGTTGAGAAGTTTTCTCTCAAGAACAGGACTATTGTCAGACTATTATCAGGCCGCGTGGCCAAAGTGAAAACTGCAGGACTTTAGGATTTTTTTAACAATATTGATAGTGATATAAAAAATTTAAAAAACACAACCAACAATTCTTAAAACATGTGTTTAACATAAAAAATTTAAACAATAGGTCATTTTCTTATGACACATTCCCTTTAAAAATGCACTCATCATCATTTTTAATTTCACCTCTATACACCTATATACACAGCAAATACATATAGGACCAATTATAGGGTAGTTGCATACCCTTCATCTTGACGTTACATTTGGAAGAAGAAATAGAATGTAACATAAGACTTTTTTTTTTGCTGTTTTTCTTTTTTGTTGGAGCACCAGGAGCTTATTATCTATATTTTATAGGAACCTGACAACCACTTTAAAACTCAAATGTCATCATGAAAATTTAGTAAAAATGTAGGGCGATTTTTATGAATTCGGATGAGGTATTTTTTGGCATATATTGCATTGAAAAACTGCTGGCACATTGTTCTATAGATGGCACAACACATTTTAATGCACCTAGAATACGCCAAAGTTTGATGCGAAACCGCCATACAAAGTGTGGCACATTTCACTCTATGCACCATACAAATAGTGGCGCATTACATTCTATGTGCCAAAATGTTAGGCGCATAACACTTTCATTCATGCTGTCGTATTGTAAACTCCTCTATATATATTTAGAACTGGGGTGTCGGCGGCAAGTAAAAAAAAAATGACGCATGCAAATTCATAGATGTAGACAGTAGCGTTTACAAGTAGGAATTAACAACGCGTGAAAAATGTTCACTGTTGAATTGCAGTTTATAGTTTATAAATGATTACAATCTACATTAAACATTTTTTATGTAGATCAATTGGTGTCAAATGATGTTCAAATGTGAACTTTAAGTTTTAATTATTTCAGTTAAACAGGACTTTTTTTTATTTTTGTATAGGTTCAATTTGCAAATTAGATATTATATATCCCCCTGTTTTCATCAAAGAAAGTTTGATCTATCTAGACCTTCCTGGACCATTTATGCATACTATAATATAAAATGTCATTATGTCTATAAAAAGCTCACAGCTAAGCTGAAATGGACAATACAATGGTTAAGGCATTGAAATTCATCAATGCTGCCTGAAATAACTCCTAAAAAGTATTGTGGAAATTTGTAAGAAACTTCTAAATGGCATTGTGTAAGAGATAAATTAAAATCAAGTTTTCCAAAAATGAAAAAGTACTTGAGTGCTATAAAAACCTGAATCTTGGGAACTAATGATTTAAAAAAGTTATGTCTGTAGAAACGTAAGAATTTGAAATTTTGTTAGACGTGTATTCAAATAGGCATGTCAAAGTGCACTTTCGTGTCTATTTTTCAGTGTAAAATGCGGCTGAATCTATGAAAGTGTTTTTTGTGCACTCATAAATGGCATCTAAAGTTTGACGCACCTCGTCTGTGTGTTTGGCGCATTACTAATGTGTATAGGCTATAGATAGGCTAGAAATAAAAGAATAGCATGTCATTGAATCGAGACTATGGTACTGATCTGGCTTGGTGGGGCAAAGGTCGCAGCAAGTTCTGTGGTGTGCTGGCTCTTGTATGTAGACTAAAGGGTGAGAGCAGCAAAAATAAATTTCAACACTGATTGTCATCTGATAAAAATAAAAATTTTTGTAGTAAAAAATAAAAATCTAAACATTTTATTTTAATATAATTCAAAAAATATAGGTCAGTGGGTTATGTAATTAAACATTTATTTTAGATTCTATTAATTTGAAATACATTTAATAGTAGATATTTTAATATTTTTTGGGATATTATATATTTTTATATTAATTGTATATGATAATTATTTTTTTAGTTATATAATTTAATTTTATATAGTTTGATAATTATTCAAAATTAATTTTTATTATTGTACTGGTAGAAGTTGAAAAATAAGGGATATTTTTTCCCTAATAGCAAATTTAGCTCCACTTCGACTCCTTGCACTCAGACAGACCACATTAAAATAGGCCTGCCTGTTAGAACAATATTGCCCCTAGTTTTGCCGATCTGCATTCATATATGTGTCTAAGGCTTCTTTTATAATAATTAAATAATTTCACGGCACACAATAAGTTGCATTAGAAATATAGGGATTTATATTCAGATATTATGTATATCAAGAAATTTCAGTTACAGAGAATTAACATAGTCGAGTGCCTCAAAATACAGACTAATATTTTTTAGTACATGGTGATCGTGATCTATTGTTTGAACGTTTCGGCTGTCGCCACAGCCTTCGTCGGCCAGATCACGGTATTGTATGGGAGCAGGAAGAAGCTGTAATAGAGAACTGTAAATGTTCTCAAGAAGTATGTTAGAGAGGCAGAATGGGACCGCATCAGGGGAACACTGAGCAGAAGAAGGACGGGTGTAACAGCGCCAGTGGCGGCCAGGGAAGTATCACAGCCAAGTGCAGGATATTATATTATTATTTAAGGCTGCTTTTAGACGGCAAAGACCAAATAGCGGTTGGATTTCTCGACCGGTATTTGGTCTTTTTTTGGCATGCAGGGGGGTGGCTTTTGTCCGTGGTTTGCAGATTCAAGCCCTCCCCTCCTCAAGCCCGCCGACGGTGTAAAAGACCGTCTGGTGGAAAAACCGTGCAGTGGGGACTGCTGCATGGATTTTCCATTGAAACCTATGGGGGAGCGTTGCTTGTCAGTTTTCAGGTGGTTTGTAAAACCGACAAATAACCTGTGCCGTGGGGACAAGCCCTTATAGTTTAAATGTGTTGTGACATGCCACCGGAACACCCCCAGAATGTCCCCACATGTTTGGTGCATTAAAAAGTCTCAGATCTGGTGAACAATGCGGCAAACAAGTTCATTTGATGCGCCAAACATCCCACACTGCTCACTTTGGCGAATTTTAAGCCAAAAAAGGGTGAAAAACCTTTTAATCATTTCTCCTTCCATTTTGAAATGCCTGCAATGCATTTACTATTATGTCTTAACAATTTAAGGTAAACATATACATTTCGGTACATAAACAGCATAGCTCGTGGGCTACACTATCAGGGACGTTCCTAGGCTAAATTGCACTAAGGGCGTGGTGAATAAATTTCGCCCCCCCCCCCCCCTCCTCCGTCACATAATGCGACACATTGCATCACCAACAACCAAATCTAAAATTTACAAAAAGCTTTAACACAATGTGCAACATATAAAACTACTAAGTAATAGTCATACAGTTACCAAAAAACACCGCTACACAAAAACAGAATCCCAAGACCACTAAGACCACATATCACCAGCACACAGTGACCGCATAATAAAACCATACCATGACCACATATCAACAGCACACAGTGACCGAAAAATACAAACTACCATTACCGAGTATAAACCATTATACTACAACCAATATTACAAGCCTACAGTGACCAGACAGTGTTGGATACCAGCTGAACACACGCTCTGCAGACATATAAATGATTACATTAAAGTTATATCAAGTGACTCACGGGAGACGTCTCTGAAGAAATTGGGCTCTTCTTTTTCTTCTTCTTCTCCCTCTGTCCCCGGCCCCCATGATGACTACTCCTGACTAGTGTTGAGCATTTTTTTCGGGCAAAGTTGAAATCGGGAAAGGGTTTTAAGGATCCCAAATTTCCCAAAAATTGGGGATAATTAAGGGAAAAAACTGACATTCATCTATTAAGAAACGCGGGTTTTTTTTGGCCCTTCCTGTAAAAATTTTGGGGGCCCCGCAAATCAGATTAAAGAATAAGCAGGGGGAATGTGTGTCGACGTCATGACTGGGGTGTGTAATTTTTGTGCGATTGGCTAGAAAAAACAAAAAGACCTCGTTTTAAAATAGAACAGCGTTTCCCTTTTTTTAGCCTCAAATGTCTCTCAGCGGCTCAAAAGGGGGTAGGGGCCTGCCCCTGCCCGTGGCCCCAAAAAGCTCCCCGAAATTTTGGGCTATTTTCTGCAAGAGAAACCCCAAAAATTAAACGTGACCTTCCAAATTTTGTTAGGGTTAGAAAATTTGGGAAAAATTTTTTTTGTGTTAGCTAAAGGAAATTTTTAAACACATCTAAACCCCTGTAAATTCACGGGGGGAGCCCGGGGGGGGGGGGGGGGCCGCGGGCGGGAAACAAAAAAAGCTCTAAACTATAAAGAAAACGTTTTAAAATTCACCAAGACTTTTGTGTTTGAAAAATTTTAGGGGGAAAAAACTTTAAATTTTTAACATTTGCCATTTAAATATTTTTCCCGGGTTTGGGCAGCCTGAAACTTTTAAAATTTGGGGAAACACCCCAAAACATTTCTAGTACGGGAGGTCCTTTTGGGTTTCTGCAAAAATCCACTTTTATTATATAACATTTCAGATAAGGGTGTTTTATTTTCAATTTTTCCCATTACAACCCGTGACTTTTGATAAAAACCCCCTTTCAGTTAAATTTCAATACACAAACTTTTAGTCACAAAAGGATTTTTGTTTGTTTTTCCAAAAATACCATGATCCCTACGAAAACATCACAGTTACGTGTTTTTTGGGCTTTTTCGCACCCAGCATTTTTCATTGACGCAGGGATCCACTTTAAAACTTAAAACAACAAAATTTTATTTCACCACGGGGTTTAATTGAAAGGGGGGCAAAAAAAACCGTTTAAATTTTAAACCCAAAACCCCTAACAGTTACTTTTTTTTGACTTTTGCACACCCAGCATTGTTATTGACGCAGCATCTTTAAAGTAAATCTTAAAACAGCAATTCTATTTTCAACCCCCAGGTGAATTGAAAAGGGGCAAAAAATACCGTTTTTTATATAAAAAACATAACATTACGGGTTTTTTGACTTTTGCGCACCCAGCATTGTTCATTAAACGCAGAAATCCACGTAAATTTTAAAAAACAGAAAATTCATATTAAACCACAGGTGAATTAAAAGGGTGCAAAGAATACCCGTTTATTATATCAAAACAAACATTTACTTTTTTTTTTTGATTTTTTCCCGCACCCAGCATTGTTCATTGACGCAGCATTCAAACTTAAATTTTAAAACAGCAATTCTAAAATTCCCACCACAGGTAAATTTGAAAGGTGCAAAAAATTTCCGTTTTTTTATATCAAAACTTTAACATTTTACGTTTTTCTTGACTTTTGCACACCCACATTGTAAATTGAGCACCCACTCCCAAAAAACTTAAAACGGGAAATTTCCCTAAATTCACCACGGGGAATTTGGAAAGGTGAAAAAAATATCGTTTAAAAAACCAAAACTAACATTAAACGTGTTTTTTAAACTTTTGCGCCCCCAGCATTGTTCCTTGACGCAGCATCTAGGTAAATATTAAAACAGCAATTCAAAATCACCACGGGTGAATTAAAAATTGAAAAAAATTACTGTTTATTTTAATCAAAACATAACATTTACGTGTTTTTTTGACTTTTGCACACCCAGCTTTTTTTCATTAAACCCCAGCATCCACGAAAAATTTTTAAAACGGCAATTCTATATTCACCACAGGTGAATTAAAAGGGTAAAAAAATACCCGTGTATAAAACGAAAACTTAATGGACAAAATTTGCAAAATGACTTGTTTTTGCAAGATTTTTAAAACATAGCTACAATCCCTGAAATTGAGAAAACCCCCCTTTTATTACAATAAAAAAAAGAGAAAAAAAAGACTTTGGGGGGTTTCCCAAATCCATTTTAAAAATGGTTTTCTAGAATTAAACTACTAAAAAACTTTCAGAAAAAAAAAGCTGGGAAAAAAATTTCCCCCGAAATTTTACAAGGGAGGGACAGGGAAAAAATTTAAACCCAAAATTTGGTTTTTTCAGAAAGGGCATGGGGTAAAGGGCACAGACGAGAAAAAAAAACAGAGACAAATTTTCCCCAGCACTTTAGTTAAAAATTAAAAAAAATGCCAAGATAAAAAGGGCACCTGGGTTTTAACCCGGAGCGTTAACCACCCGTATTTCCAAGGGAAGGGTCAATTGGCGCACTCATTTCGGGGGGGCAACGCTACCCAGGGCTTGGGGCTGTGACTAGGGGAAAAGGCCCGGAGTTCTCAAAACTTCCGCTTCCGCAAATCGGGTTTAGCACGACGTTTTTTGTTCTGCGTCATCAGGCATTTTAACCTGCGTGTTAAAAATTTAGGGACCCAGGCCTGGGCTCTCCCGCACCACTGAAACTCCGGCCCGGGTCAGTTGGGGGCACGGGACATTCAGCAAGTCCCAGTTCAACTAAAAGGGTGGTTAAAAAGCCCCTTTTTTTCCGGAAACTTTGTAACGGGGGGGTCAGACGGGTTTTAATGGTCATAATGGGGCCCAGGACAGGACATAAATGTCCAGTTCAACTAAAATGGGGTTAAAAAAGACCCCTTTTTTTCTGGCATTTTTTAAACGGGGGTTCGACAGGTTAATGGTCATTCTGCGGTACGACAGAATTTGTGTCCAGTTAACTAAAATGGTGGTTGAAAGACTCCTTTTTGCGGCACTTTTAAATCTGGGGGTCATGCAGGTTTGGGGTCATGCTGCGTTCCGGGACGGGGATTTTCAATGTCCAGTTAAAGTAACATGATGGTTCAAACATACCCCTTCGGGCATTTTTTTAATTTGTGGGTGATGCGGGTTTTAAGGTCTGCTGTGGTACAAGACGGGGATATGAATGGTCTGTACTTTTTTTCTGTGACTTTTAAACCAAAGTGTGTTGCCTAAGATTAGCCGTATCCTTGACGTTTGGATGTTAATTTCACTTTTCCACCCTTTGTTTGGGTGTAATAATAAAGGTGTTGTTGCTCTCCCTAGATTTTAAAAGGGTAATCCTCAAATCGAGTCCTCCGAAAAACCTTATCGATGGGGCCCACTATCACTATCGCTCGATCTCGATACCCAAAACGCAATTGCTCAACACTACTCCTGTCCTTCACGAAAATTTACAAAACAAACATCTTAACTCCCATTTATCGCACTTCTCTACCAATTCACTCTATAAAAACCCCCCATCTAAGCATCTCATATGTAGCCATGTAGTACCCCCTGTAGCAAGGTAATAGCACTGTAGCCAGGTATTACCCCCCCTATAGCCGGGTATAGCCCTTATAAGAGGTAATCCCCTGTCCAGTAATCCCCCCTGTAAAGGTGATGTCCCTGTAGCCGGGTGATGCCCCTGTCCCCGTAGATCCCCCCCCTTTAGCCAGTAGATGCCCCTGTAGCCAGTAATGCCCCCCTTGTAGCCTAATGCCCCCCTGAGCCGGGGATTGCCCCTGTAGCCAATAGATCCCCCCTATACCCATAGATGCCCCCCTGTAGCCAGTAGATGCCTCCCTTGTACCAGTATATCCCCCTTTTGTAGCCAGTAAATACCACTATAGCCATAGATCCCCCTTAGCCTAGATGCCCCCCTTGTACCTTTTTGATCCCCCGTTAGCCAGTAATCCCCTGTAGCAATTATAAAATTTTAAAAAATACCACCTGGGTCCGCGGGGCCCGGTCCGGAGTGTGACTTGTAAGCGTTGGGAGTCACCACTCGCTTACGCTGTCACGCACCCCCCATAGTCTACTCGGCCAAGTGCCGACCGGGGAGACCCAGCTTTCGCGGGGGGCCCTTTGAAAGCCGTGCACCCCCTGCGACACAAATACAACAGGGGAAAAGGGCAGGACGGAAACGATCCGTCCTCCCTCCCCTTTACCGGGGCTGTGACTCTGCACGACTGTTATAAAAAACAGCCGGCAAAACAGGTGAGGGAGCCTCTGCACCCCGGGCATCGCCCCCCCCCTGCCCTCTAGGAACGGCCCGTATCCTACTTCATAAGGTTTATGTCTGCACAGAAATTGAAAAAAAATGCGGCCCAAATCCGATGGCATTCTAGCATCGCTGGACCGCAGTTTTTGCCACAGATTTGTGCTAAAAACTGTGGTCGGTTTTCCGATGTGTAATCCTGCGGAAGCTCCCACAGGTTTGAAAAACCGCCAGAATCCAGCGGATATTAAAACCGACCAGAACAAAATCTGTGCTGTGTAGACAGAACGGTGTTTTTATTGCGCTCTACACAGAGCTGGGTACAGAATCCAGTGCTGTGTAGACATAGCCTAACTCTCATCCACTTCTATGCTTCTGTGGCAGTTGTGAAAACATCCTAGGACAGCCTGTTGGGCTACTTTCAGAGTTTTATGTTTTATGTTTTTCAGAATGCAAAAACAAAAACGAAACAAAAAGAATAAAAAATTCCAACCAAAATATCTGCAGCACTAAGGGTATGTTCCAACGGGGGTAATTTGGGACCATTTTGCCAGATTTGCCCCCTTTAAAAGCCCGACATGCACCCCCCAATTAGGGGAATTCATAGCCTCTAGAGGGGGTATAAATTTCGTCCGTCTCCCCCGGTGTACAAAATGATTTTACTATACCCGGGGGGAAAGTGACAGCAGACCCCCCTTGCTTTGAAGTACATGTTTTAAAAAGCGCGTAGTTTTTAAAACACACGGCTATTCGGCACATAAGTACGTGCCCCCAAAATTACCCTTAACATACCCTAAGGGATTAACTGTTTCAGTAATTTGTAGTCTTTACTCTCCACATACATCAATGAACCCTTTCACCAGTTGTTTTTCCTTTGACTACTTGTGATGGAAGCTAATCACCACAAGGCACGATTTGGCCTTAGTTAATGTCGCTCAGGTCCTTACACTCAGAAACTTCTCCTTCTTCAAACATAATATTTTTAAAAACTATGTTAAATGCGCTAAAAATTCCATCTTCACCAGATCCAAGTAAACCCCAAAAATTTGTTTATTAAATATAGCGCTTTCAACTTATTGTTAAAACTAGTGTTGATCGAACTGTTCTATAAAAGTTTTTAAATTTGAGAAAATCTTGAATTTTTGAACCGAAAAGGAACATTTTACTGTTCTTCAAGTAAAGTTCTGAGACAAGCCATTTTTTAGTTTCGTTCTCACGGCTTTTTGCACTTTTTGGGGGCCATCCAAACACCTTTCGCACTTTTGGGGGCCATCCAATCAGTGCAGCACAGAGAATTCAAAAAAAGTCATCACTGAGGGTTTTAAGGGTTCCCCAATGGATGCTAAAATACATGACCAGTTTTATATATTTCACTGATTGCCTTTTGAATGCCATTTTCAGCTCACTCTCTGTATTTACAACTGCTCTTAGTTAGATAACATTTTCCTCTCCATAACAGCAATATTTTTTGGAGTTTTGGGATTGGCTGCATCTTCCCCACCCCGAAAGCTTTTTTTGGGAAGATTTACAGGCTCACATAACACCTAACTCTCTGTAATGGATAAATATTGTACAGATGCTTGGATTTTTAATCAACTCTCCCAAAATTCTGTTTTTTGCAGTTTCGGGGGTCATAATTTTATAACCACCCCTCCCAAATTCCAGTTCAAAGGGCTTTTGGGGCCCCCCCAGGGTGCAGGGCCCCAAGTAGCGCTACCGCATTCCTATAAAATACACCCCTGCTTGCAAGCTGTCCTCTCTTTTCAGTTAGCCTTGAAAAAAATGAAGTATTTTAGCCTCCAATTTTTTCGTGACTCTTAGAGCCAAAAATTTTCTTCACTAAGTTGTTTTCCACTTGACTTTAAGGGGTTTAGTCGAATTCGAGTTCTAGTTTGATTGAACCTCAACCCAAAAAAACACTAAAATTCAAGGGACTAATCAAACTAGAAAAATTTTTTCTGCTCGCTCACTCTATTATAACAAATGGCAAGGAGGTATAACTGTTTTACAGAATAGTACATTTATGCATATAATATAATATATATAAAAATATATATATATATATATAATATATTATATAAAAAATATAATTTTTTTTAAAAACGAGGTATCTATTCTAAAGAAAAGAATATGTGAACTATATTTTTTAACATTTATTTTTGTAAATTGGTATATCTAAGCAATTAAAAATTGTGAAAAATAAAATTGAGGACACAAATAAAGAAAAATATTTATTTTTTTAACATATATATATAACTCAATAATGAAGGGTACGAGTAGAGATGGGCGAATTTCTCAAAAATTCGATTCGGTGACTTCGCCAAATTTTCCGACAAAATTCGTTTCGGTCCGAATTACTTTGGGACAAATCGCGTTAAAAAACAGCTATTTCCAGGCTGCACAGAACCTGCAGGGTGCTGTAGAACGTTGTGCCATGCTTAAATATGCAGAGGGAGCTTGGTTTGGTCTTCATACAATGTTGTGTTTTAGTATGACACGCAGTTGACTGCCGCTGCTCTTAGAATCGCTTCACTATAAAATTCACGGCAGCAGCAGCATGAGGTCAGGCAGTGGCACAATGACATTCTGGAGGTGGCAAAAACAGCAGTAGGCCACAGAGTGGCACAATGACACAGTGTGGAGGGCACGGCAGCAGCAGCATGAGGTCAGGCATTGGCACAATGACACAGTGTGGAGGTGACCGCAGCAGCAACAACAGCAGCAGCAGCAGGTGGTCAGAGAGTGGCACAATGACACAGTGTTGATGTCACGGCACCAGCAACAGCAGCAGCAGCATGAGGTCATAGAGTGGCACAATGACAGAGTGTGGAGGTGGGTGGCAATACCAGTCCCTGGTAAAGATGGTTGGTGGCAGATGGAGAAAATGGCAGCAGATATGTGGCATCAGGCGGGTGGCGGCATCAGAATAGTGGCTGAGGCAGGTAGTTTGAACCCAGACTCTTTTCTCACATTTTGGGTGAGGCGTCATGATTGACGTAGTCTGACGCCTAAGGCATTGGTGTGTGGAAATCCTGGCCGATCCACGCCTTATTCATCTTGACAAAGGTCAGTCATTCCACATTTCCCATGGACAAGTGGGTTCTCCTGGGGTAACGATGGCCCCCGCCGCACTGAACACCCACTCTGATGCCACACCACTGTCCGGGCAGGACAGCTTCTCCACTGCAAACTCGGCAAGTTGTGGCCACACATCCAGTTTGGCTGCCCAGTAATCCAGTGGCTCTTCTAACTGGGGTGGCAGAGTGCTGTCCAAGTAAGCCACAACCTGTTGGTTCAGGGTCTGCTCCAGGTCCTGCTGCTGCGGCTGCTGGTGACTGCCCTCCTCACTAGACGGATGAAGGAAGCTGCTCATCAGTGACTCCAGACTTAGGTTGCTGCTGATGGAGCTGGTACTGCTGCTACCCCCAGCAGCCGCGGCAGTAGTACGTGAGCGCTGAAGAACCCCCACGGTCAGACCTGTCAGAGGAGGGACGATGCCGCACATAGGCATCGGCCAACTGACTACGGAGGATTTCCCTAGAGTATTTGAGTTTGTCCTACCTCTCAGCACCTGGGAAAGAGGCTCCCATTTTGGACCGGTAGCGAGGTCCAATAGGGTGGAGAGCCAGAAGTCATCCCTCTGCCGGATGGTGACTATTCGGCTGTCACTAGCCAGGGAAATCAGCATGCTGCGGGCCATCTGCACAAGTGACTCCGAGGGGCTCCCTGCCTCCATCTCCACTGTATACTTCCACGGTGCTTGTGGGTCATCTGCCTCGTTTTCCTCATCTCCATATACCTCCTCCAGCTGCTCCTGCTCCTCCTCTCTTGTCACCTGGGTAGAAAATCCACTCATTTCACCAGACAATGCTTCTGCTCCAATGTCCTCCTCCTCCTACATTTCAGTCCCCACCGGACTCATGTGGCCACGAGATGTAGTCGCCACGTCTCCAGTCCCCTGCCCAGACAGATTTTTCAGCGTCTGTTCCAGGACATGAAGCAGTGGAATGACGTTATTCATCCTGTAGTCCTGGCGACTGACCAATAATGTCACCTCCTCGAATGGCCTCAACAAACGGCAGGTGTCACGCATGAGCTGCCACCGGCTAACATCAAAGTTACATAGGGGAGTACTCCTGTCCGCCTGGATCATCAAAAAATCGTTAATGGCCTTTCTCTGTTCATACAGTCGGTCCAACATGTGCAGGCTGGAATTCCAACGGGTGGAAACATCACATATCAGAGTGTGTTGGGGGAGGCCATTCTGCCGCTGCAGCTCGAGGAGGGTGTTCCTGGCTTTGTAGGAATGGATGAAGTGCATGCCTAGTTTCCTGGCCATTTTCAGAATCTTCTCAAGATCGGTGGAAGACTTCAGGGACCTTTTCACAACCAGATTGAACACATGCGCCATGCAGGGCGCATGGACCATCCCTCCTCGGTGCAGCATGGACACCATGTTCCTCCCATTGTCTGTCACCATGGTTCCGATTTGCAGTTGGCGGGGAGAAAGCCACACATCGATTTCTTGCTGCATGACGCGCAGCAGTTCCTCCCCTGTGTGACTTCGTTCGTCGAGGCAAGCCAGGTGTAGAACTGCGTGACACCGCTGTGCCCTACACATGTGGTATGATGGAGCAGTACTTGTGGAGGCTGAGATGGCGGTGATGGTGGAGGAGGAGGAGGTGGACATTGGCGCAGGAGCCGCAGTTTGGCAACGTGGAGGAGAAAGCGGCGTCTCCTGTCCAAGTTGTTGGTGTGCCTGGGCCGGAAGCACAGTCACCCAATGGGCCGTAAAGGACATTTACTGGCCCTGACCGTAGTTACAGCTGCAGACGTCCGCGCTGCCGTGCACCTTGGAACAAACCGATAAGCTCAAGGACTGGCCCACCTTCTGTTCTACATATTTATGAAGTGCTGGTACTGCCTTTTTGGAAAAGAAATTACAGCTTAGAACTTTAGATCTCGGCTCGGCACAAGCCATTAGTTCTCTGAATGGTGCAGAGTCCACCATTTGGAAAGGGAGGGACTGCAGTACCAACAACTTGGACAGGAGCATGGTCAGCTGCTGCACCTTAGGATGGTTGGACACATACTGTTGTCTCTTTGCAATCGCCTCGCTGAACGACTGCTGGCGCCATGAGTAGCAAGGAGCAGGAGCATCTGGACCGGGAGAGGATGGCAAAGAGAAACAGCTCCCTTCTGCAGAGGTGGTTTAGCCTTGACTGCCTGCAATGGCATGCGTGCCACTGGCCGCTGCTGCTGCTGCGGCGGCAGGATGGACCACCACATCTGAGCCACGTTTCTCCCAGGCCACCGGATGTGTTGACGCAGGGCTGTGGTGCCAACGTTAGCTCCCTGGCCACGCTTCACTTTCTGCCCACAGATTCTACATATACCCATATTCGGCTCCTCTGGTGTCTTAGCAAAAAACTGCTACACCGCCGAGTAGCTGATTTTACCGCAACGCTCCGCACTGAGTGACTACTACCGCCGCTGCCTCGCTTAGCCCCTGTGCCGCCACTTTCTTGGACCTGCGAAGCAGGTTTTCTACCCCGTGGCCGCTTGGCTCCTGACCTCACACTGCTGCTACCCTGCTGACTGACGGCCACACAACCCACTTGCTGGCTGCGCCGCTGCCTGACGCGCAAGCTGACGCCCCCTTCTCCTGATGATGATGAAGCCCTTGCTTCACCCTGCTCCCAAGTGCGGTCGGCTACATCATCATCTATTTGTGTTTCATCGTCACTGCTGTCCTCATCACCGGTCTTGGTATGCAGAGGCTGACCCCTCACAACACATGACCTCCCATGCCACTCTCCACATCTATACTTTGCCGCCTACTGCAAGAAGCAGGGGATATTGGCTCCATTTCTTCGCTGCCAAGTAGCTGCTAACTGCCCTCCTCAAATTGTTCATTCTCGCTATATAGTGGCGCTGAGCCCAGACCACATAGTAGATCTCTGGCTGAGGAAACCGATGGGACAGAGGCGGGTTGAGGACAGGTGAGGGCCGCTGACCCGCTCCCGGGCCATGCCAACTAAGTGTTGTGTCTGACGTTCCCACCGACTCTTGGATGGGGTTGTCAGATGTCATCTGGGAGGAAGTCGATGACCTAGTCAACCAATCAAGAACCATTGGATTGCTGAACAACACACGGCCGCTTGATGACAGCGGCAGTTCTGACCTCACCGAGTGACCCCTGCTGCAACGTCCCCTTGCTGTGCTGCGACCTGGGCCTGTTCCAGGAATGTTTGTGCCACTGCCACTCGCAGGTGAAGAGCCTGCCATCCTCTCTGTCTGACATACTGTTTGTTCTAAAATGTACAGACACTGTTTGATGAAGATATCTGTATATGATAAATACACACCCTATGTTTGACTCCAAATGAACCCTGTAACAAGCTTGGGTAACCCTTGGATATAAATTGCGCTCCACAAATTGCCAGGAAAAATGCACTTGTATGTGTCGTTTAAAAACACTGTGTATTTTACTGAATGTAAAAGCACAAACAGGCTTATTTAACCTTTGGATATGAATTATGCTACAGGCAAAATTGCTTCTTTGGCGGTGAAAAAGACGGTTTCTTTTAGTGACCACAACAGCAGAACAACGCTTAATTAACCCCTGGATGTAAATTGCACAAAAGAATTGAGCAACCAAAAACTACCAGCTTTGTAGCGTGTTACAATGGCGTGTATTTTACGGTACACAACAAGAGAAAAACTTGTAATTAACCTTCGGTTATGAATTATGCTACAGGAAAAATGTCTTTTTTGGCGGTGAAAAAGACGGTTTCTTTTAGTGACCACAACAGCAGAACAACGCTTAATTAACCCTGGATGTAAATTGCGCAAAAGAATTGAGCAACCAAAAACTACCAGCTTTGTAGCGTGTTACAATGGCGTGTATTTTACGGTACACAAAAAGAGAAAAACTTGTAATTAACCTTCGGTTATGAATTATGCTACCGGAAAAATGTTTTTTTTTGGCGATGAAAAAGATGGTTTCTCTTAGTGACCACAACAGCAGAACAATGCTTAATTAACCGCTGGATGTAAATTGCGCAAACGAATTGAGCAACCAAAATCTACCAGCTTTGTAGCGTGACCACAACAGCAGAACAACGCTTTATTAACCCCTGGATGTAAATTGCGCAAAAGAATTGAGCAACCAAAAACTACCAGCTTTGTAGCGTGTTACAATGGCGTGTTTTTTACGGAACACAAAAAGAGAAAAACTTGTAATTAACCTTCGGTTATGAATTATGCTACCGGAAAAATGTTTTTTTTGGCGATGAAAAAGATGGTTTCTCTTAGTGACCACAACAGCAGAACAATGCTTAATTAACCGCTGGATGTAAATTGCGCAAACGAATTGAGCAACCAAAATCTACCAGCTTTGTAGCGTGACCACAACAGCAGAACAACGCTTTATTAACCCCTGGATGTAAATTGCGCAAAAGAATTGAGCAACCAAAAACTACCAGCTTTGTAGCGTGTTACAATGGCGTGTTTTTTACGGAACACATAAAGAGAAAAACTTGTAATTAACCTTCGGTTATGAATTATGCTACTGGAAAAATGTCTTTTTTGGTGTTGAAAAAGACGGTTTATTTTAGTGACCACAACAGCAGAACAACGCTTAATTAACCCCTGGATGTAAATTGCGCAAAAGAATTGAGCAACCAAAAATGAAGTGGTATTTGGATTGTAAAAACTCTGTTTCTTTAAATGAGTACAACAGGAACAGGCTTAGATAACCCTTGATATTCAATGTGCTGTGAGCAGATAGCATTAAAGGTATAATGCAGCTGCATTGGACACACACTGGACTTCAGTTCCAATACCCCACAAAATCAGAATTAGAACTTTAATAGAAGCAGTCTCTGAGACAAGCTGTGACACCCCCCAAAAATTGTTGTATAAAAATTAGTTCTTTAGTAAGAGATATCATAAGCAGCCGTGGCAGCACCTTCCCTAATCAGTACAGTGAGAGCGGTATGAGCTCTCAGCGTCGGGCCCAGACTTATATAGTGCGGAGACGTCACAGAATCCCGCCAGTCTCTGATTGGCTTCATCTCTGCACATGTCATGTAGGCTATGCCCTTCTTCCTCCCAGAGTTCTTTGCCCCATATAACGCCATGTGCTCGCAGCCATTTTATCATTCAAAAGCACGCTTCGTTCACGCGAAGTATTTTTTGGGGCCACCAGTTTTTTTGGAGGGGGAAAAAAATGGTACGGTGTAAATGACATTTTTACCTTACTCTGTGGGTTGTTATGATTACGACAATACCAATCATAGAGAGGCAGATTTATCAAGGCTTTTGCGCCAGAATTATGGCTCAATTTGTGCCAAAAATAATGTCTTACAAGCTTTTCGTTACTATGTGTTTTAGACAGTTTCAGACGCTTCTGCGCCTCGTCTGACAAAGAGGGTTTGGCCTCATAAAAGTGGCGTAGTTTCATGGGGAAAGGGTGCATAGCTTAAATGCGCCAAAAAGGCGCCAGAGTTTTGGCGCAGTTTCTGGCGTAAAAGTAAGCCAACTTAAAGATGGTACAAACTTAGACTAGACAGTTCTAACCTGAGACAAATTTATGAACACTATGATAAATGTGGCACATTGTAAGACTGTCTAGTCTAACTTTAAGTTGTCTAAGAGTTAGACACTATTGCTAAATGTGCCTCATAGTTTTTTTTATGTTTACCGTAACTAATTTTACACAATAATTATGCTTTTTTTTTAAAAAAAAAAAAAGTTGTGTTTTTATGTTCTGAGGATGACAATTTTTGACATTTTTTCCTTAGATAAATCTGTAAAAGGTTTTGTTTATTGCAGGATGAGCTGCTGTTTTCATTTTTACCATTTTGGGGTTTATACAGCTTTTTAATAGCTTTTTATTCCAATTGTGGGGGCAGAATTAACAAAACAAAGCAACTCTAGTTTTTTTTTTTTTATATTTGCATTGCTCACTACACAATATAAATAATATGTTACATTTTCTCTATTTATTGATGCGATTACAGTTATACCAAATTTCTAGATTTTTTATGTTTTACTATTTTACATGATAAAAACAATTATGTTTTTGTATCACAATGTTTTGAGAATCATAACTTTTATTTAGGACGACATCTATGAAAGTTGTTGCTGACAGGCCAGTTCTAAACAACTGTAAGGAAGGGTAGACTGAGCCAGAATGTATGAACCTGTTCTTCTGCAGGTCTTACATATAGAGGCAATATAGTGCCAATACCACAAGTCTGGCTCAGGCAGACCACTTTTAACTTGGTCTTGCTGTTCTGATTTGACGTCAAAGAATCATAAATGTATCTACTTCTATGAATGTAATGCGACGCCACCAGAACACCCCAAATCTGTGGCATATTAAAAAGTGTCTTTGGCTGAGACCCTGCAGTGCCAGACGTGTCCCCCTGCTTAAGCCAGTACATGTCCGAGCCCGTCTGAAGTTTGCTAGGGAGCATTTGGATGATCCAGAAGAGTATTGGGAGAATGTCATATGGTCAGATGAAACCAAAGGTGAACTGTTTGATAGAAACACTTGTCATATTTGGAAGAGAGAGAATGCTGAGTTACATCCAAAGAACACCATACCTACTGTGAAGCATGGGGGTGGCAACATCATGCTTTAGGGCAGTTTCTTGTCTGTGTACAAGAAAGAATTAATGGGGCCATGTATCATGAGATTTTGAGTGCAAACCTTCTTCCATCAGCAAGGGCATTGAAAATGAAACATGACTGGATCAGCATGAAAATGATCCCATGCACACCGCCAGGGCAGTGAAGGAGTAGCTTCGTAAGAAACATTTCAAGGTCCTGGAGTGGCCTAGCCAGTCTCCAGATCTCAGCCCCATAGAAAACCTTTGGAGGGAGTTGAAAGTCCGTGTTGCCCAGCGACAGCCCCAAAACATCACTGCTCAGAGGAGTTCTGCATGGCGGAATGGGCCAACATACCAGCAACAGTGTGTGCCAACTAGGGATGAGCTATATTATCGACAAAAGTTGAAATCGGCAAGGTTTTTAGGCTTATCTGAAATTTCCGATCACGCGATAGTTTAGGTGACAATCTTATAGATAATCTTTTACTATCGCGCTATTTTTAGCGTTTCCGGTCATTTTGGCCACCAGCCAATCAGCTCCAAGTATAGAGGGCGTGAGGAGGATGTACAAACTCATGACTGAGCGGTGTATGGATCTCATTGGCTGCAAAAATCACGTGACCTTGTTTTATTTATGCAACTGCAGTTCCTGTTCAGCTCATTCTCTGTCTATGTCACTTCACAGCAGGACGTCTCGGCATTTAAACCAATAGCTGTTCTAACAACTCCGAGAGATAGTCTCTTCTAATACACAAAACCATCCACCTAACTGTAGCTTAAAATAGAGTTAGGCAGGAGGAGAGGCTTTGGAAAGGAAGGGTGATATTGTGTAGCCCAGTGTGTTCTGTGACCTTGAATTGAAAAAGCAATGTTTTTACCACTTTTATGGCCAGCAGACTTCTGATAGGAGTTGAAATTGTCCCTGTTTTTTCAGTTCTATTGTAATCACTGCGTGTCAGTGTTCCCAAAACCGGCATAACTTATCCCTATAACTTTTAAATAGTTTTATTGAAGTCCGTGCGTCTCTTTGGCGCAAAGAGCTCACTTGTACGGAAATTGTGTTATACATATTTCCTAGTACATTGCCCCTGTTGACAGTGGTGCGAAGACTGCCATATTAAATCCATATAGCATTTAAATACTCTTATTGCAGTCCGTGCACCTGCTGCAAAGAGCTCACTTGTACACAAATTGTGTTATACATATTTTCTAGTAAATTGCGCCTTTTGTCAGTGGTGCCAAGACCGCCATATTAATTCATATAACATTTAAATACTCTTATTGCAGTCCGTGCGTCAATGTCCAGTTCAACTAAAATGGTGGTTCAAAGATTACTTTCTTCCGGCACTTTTTAATCTTTTAATCTGAGGTTCTATCAAGGGCATCTTTGCTGGTTTTGGGGCATGCCGCTGTAAAAGAAACCAATAGTAAAGGTCTTATTGACAAAAAGCTAATTTGACGCGCTTCAAGGCCATCAAAATGAAGAGCGGTTACTAGGTGTCCACCCTCCTTGATCCATGTTCCAAATCAAAAGTGAGCAATTTCCTTCAACCCACTTGACAATAGAATTCAGGAATTTGACACAGGCCTCCACTGTAGACATCTGTTGCGTCAGCTTCACGTTCTAATGCCATGGTGGTACAACATCTGCACAGTGCCAGCAGTACTATGGCAAGTAGCCATAGCAGCAGCAGAAGCAAGATTGGAATTTTTTTTTTTTTTTTTAAATAGTAAATTTATTTTTGGGAATGTGTATTCTGAGTGTCCATAAGGGCATTTTTTGGTGGTTTTGGGGTCAGGCTACTTTAAAATGGATGCCAGGGGTGGCAATTGGGTAGTATTCCTGCCAGGGGCCAGAATGAAAAAGGTGCCCGGTGATATGTTAAAAATAGGTAGTAATGGGTGGGCACCTCATTTGATTTAGCTGCATGTGGCAGTGTCTCTCGCCGCAGCCGCTGTAACTGAGGCAGTGCCAGCTGAACCTCCACGTTTCCTGTTGGGACAAGTTGTTGGTCCCTGGTGCAAAAAGTGCTAGGGCTCTCCTGGCAGTTCCCATGTGTCATTTCCAATAGCGGTGTCTTGTTTGTGTGAAAGTGTCACCGTAGCTGCTGCTACCACTGTACCTCTGTGGCTACGCCGTCCTCATGTTTTCTGTTAGCCTTTGAACATAATGAATTATTTTAGCCTATGAATTGTTTTCTGTGACTCTTGTTGCCTAATTGTCTTGCCTAAGATGTAGCACATATTCAGTTTACTGTTGTGGATGTTAATTCCAGCTTCTCCTCCCCTGTTTGGGTGTAAGAATGAAGGTGTTGTTGCTCTCCCATAGACTTTAATGGTCATCGGCGATTATTGACTATCGGCTATCGGTATGATCATTTCAAAAATCTTTTATCTTTAAGATGATGATTGTCAACACAATCGCTCATCACTAGTGCCAACCTTACGAAGACTTACAGAAAACGTTTGACCTCTGTCATTGCTAACAAAGGATATATAACAAAGTAATGAGATGAACTTTTGATATTGACCAAATACTTATTTTCCACCATAATTTGCCAATAAATTCTTTCCAAATCAGACAATGTGATTTTTGGTATTCGTTTTCTCATTTTATCTTTCATAGTTGAGGTCTTCCTATGATGATAATTACAGGCCTCTCTCATTTTTTTAAGTGGGAGAACTTGCACAGTTGGTGGCTGACTAAATACTTTTTTCCCCCATTATATATATTGTTGTTTTTTACTTGTCCCAATATGGAACTAGAATGTGCAATCATTTGGTTGCTGTTATAATACATTGCAGTAAATTATAAATTTATTATGTATTATTTCAATGCTAACTATCCATATGTCTATTAGATCTGTGTGTGTTTTTTACCTTTCAGGTTGTCATATCTGTCAAACCACCTAGATGCTGTGATAGCTATTGACGGCAGCATCTACGGAAATAATTTAATGGGATCAAAGTTAGCACTAATATTGGCTGTCAAAGCAGGTACCTGGCTGTATATTAAAGTCAGTATCTTGCAAGGTAGGTGTAATGCTGTTCTTAAAAGAATGAGTACATTTATGGCAAATCCACAGTGCCTATCACACTGAACCTATCTGCATAATGGGGGGCCCAGCTTCCCTATCCTGGTTGGTACCATGACTAATGCATTGTTCTCTCAGTTCAGACCAGCAAAGGAGACCCCCTTTATGGATAGGTGCAGTTCCTAGAGGTAAAACTTATATTTGTGAAACATTGCTGCCATATTCTGTGGAAATGCCATAAATGTCTGAAATGGGACTATGTATCATGACAGATCATAGAGAATGTGTGTTATCAGTAATGGATACTGTAAAATGGAAGCTTTGACACCAGATCCTAAATAGGATGGAAATACAATTCAGTTCATAAATCACTGGTTTAATTTTATGTACAGTATTTCACAAAAGTGAGTACACCCCTCACATATTTGTAAATATTGTATTATAGATTTTCATGGGACAACACTAAAAATATGAAAAAACTTTGAGATTCTCGGTTCACATATTTTGATCAAAAGATGTTTAAGCTGCCCACGACTTTCAACGTGATCTCAAATAGGGCAGTCCTATGCTATCTTTTACCTCTCAATAGAGCCTCCAGCCTCTCACTGGGTCAACAGACCTCCTTTATTCCAGAGAGAAAAAATAAAAAAACACCCTACCTGCAGGCTGCACTTCTTATGACAGCCTGTGAAGTTGGGCGGGTGCAGAAAGCCAAAATGGGGGCACCCTTTCCTCCCCATATAGGTTAAAATCAATATACACCAAATATAACGTATGGTTCTGCACAAAAAACATTTCTGAAAAAACGTATGCAAACCTGGGTGCCACTGACAGGGTTGCGGCACACATATATATATATATATATATATATATATATATGTACACACGCACACCACTGCCAGCGGCACACTACTGCAAAAAGGGCAATACATTACGTGGAAATCCCTAAAGAAGCAATTTATGCTATCTATCATACATGAAAAAACTTTGAGATTCTCGGTTCACATATTTTGATCAAAAGATGTTTAAGCTGTCCACAACTTTCAACGTGATCTCAAATAGGGCAGTCCTATGCTATCTTTTACCTCTCAATAGAGCCTCCAGGCCTCTCACTGGGTCAACAGACCTCCTTTATCCAGAGAAAAAAAAATAAAAAAACACCCTACCTGCAGCCTGCACTTCTTATGACAGCTGTGAGAGTGGGCGGGGTGCAGAAAGCCAAAATGGAGACACCCTTTCCTCCCCATATAGGTTAAAATCAATATACACCAAATATAACGTATGGTTCTGCACAAAAAACATTTCTGAAAAAACGTATGCAAACCTGGGTGCCACTGACAGGGTTGTGGCACACATATATATATATATACATGTACACACGCACACCACTGCCAGCGGCACACTACTGCAAAAAGGGCAATACATTACGTGGAAATCCCTAAAGAAGCATTTATGCTATCATACATGAAAAAACTTTGAGATTCTCGGTTCACATATTTTGACCAAAAGATGTTTAAGCTGCCCACGACTTTCAATGTGATCTCAAATAGGGCAGTCTATGCTATCTTTTACCTCTCAATAGAGCCTCCAGGCCTCTCACTGGGTCAACAGACCTCCTTTATCCAGAGAGAAAAAAATAAAAAAACACCCTAACTGCAGGCTGCACTTCTTATGACAGCCTGTGAGAGTGGGCGGGTGCAGAAAGCCAAAATGGAGGCACCCTTTCCTCCCCATATAGGTTAAAATCAATATACACCAAACATAACGTATGGTTCTGCACAAAAAACATTTCTGAAAAAACGTATGCAAACCTGGGTGCCACTGACAGGGTTGCGGCACACACACACACCATACGTTATATTTGGTGTATATTGATTTTAACCTATATGGGGAGGAAAGGGTGCCTCCATTTTGGCTTTCTGCACCCGCCCACTCTCACAGGCTGTCATAAGAAGTGCAGCCTGCAGGTAGGGTGTTTTTTTTTTTTCTCTCTGGATAAAGGAGTTCTGTTGACCCAGTGAGAGGCCTGGAGGCTCTATTGAGAGGTAAAAGATAGCATAGGACTGCCCTATTTGAGATCACGTTGAAAGTCGTGGGCAGCTTAAACATCTTTTGATCAAAATATGTGAACCGAGAATCTCAAAGTTTTTTCATGTATGATAGATAGCATAAATGCTTCTTTAGGGATTTCCACGTAATGTATTGCCCTTTTTGCAGTAGTGTGCCGCTGGCAGTGGTGTGCGTGTGTACATGTATATGTATATATATGTGTGTGCCGCAACCCTGTCAGTGGCACCCAGGTTTGCATACGTTTTTTCAGAAATGTTTTTTGTGCAGAACCATACGTTATATTTGGTGTATATTGATTTTAACCTATATGGGGAGGAAAGGGTGCCTCCATTTTGGCTTTCTGCACCCGCCCACTCTCACAGGCTGTCATAAGAAGTGCAGCCTGCAGGTAGGGTGTTTTTTTATTTTTTTTTCTCTCTGGATAAAGGAGGTCTGTTGACCCAGTGAGAGGCCTGGAGGCTCTATTGAGAGGTAAAAGATAGCATAGGACTGCCCTATTTGAGATCACGTTGAAAATCGTGGGTAGCTTAAACATCTTTTGATCAAAATATGTGAACCGAGAATCTCAACACTAAAAATATGACATGTTGACACAATTTAATGTAGTCAGTGTATAGCTTGTGCAACAGTGTAGATTTGATGTGCCCTCAAAATAACTCAACACAGCCTTCAATGTCTAAACCACTGGCAACAAAAGTGAGTACGACCCTGAGTGAAAATGGACAAATTTTGCAATTTTACCTCCATGGTGTTATGTGACTTATTAGTGTTGCAAGGTATCAGGTGTACATGGGAAGTAGGTGTGTTAACTTTGGTGTTATTGCTCTCACACTCTCTCATACTAGTCACTGGAAGTTCAACATGGCACCTCATGGCAAAAAAAACTGAAAAAAAGAATTGTTGCTCTAAATAAAGATTGTCTAGACTATAAGAAGATTGCCAACACCCTGAAACTGAGCTCAAACCCATACATACGACAATTTAACAGTTCCACCCAGAGCAGGCCTCGCCATGTTCGACCAAAGAATTTGAGTGCACGTGCTCAGCGTCATATCCAGAGACTGTCCTTTCAAAACAGACGTATGAGTGCTGCCAGCTTTGCTGCAGAGGTTAGAGGGATGGGAGTCAGTCTGTTAGTGCTTAGACCATACATCACACACTGCATTAAATTGGTCTGCATGGCTGTCATCCTAGAAGGAAGCCTCATCTAAAGATGATGCACAAAAAAGCCCACAACCAATTTGCTGAAGACAAGCAGACTAAGAACATGAATTACTGGAACCATGTCCTGTGGTCTGATGAGACTAAGATAAACTTATTTGGTTTAGATGCTGTTAAGCGTGTGTGGCGGCAACTAGTTGAGTAGTGCAAATACAAGTGTGTTTTGCTTATAGTCAAGCATGGTAATGGGAGTATAATGCTTTTGAGGCTTCATGAGTGCTGGAACGATGAATGCCAACATGCACTGTGATATACTGAAACAGAGCCTTTACTAAACTGGGCTACAGAGCAGTAATCCAACATAATAACGACCCCAACACCCCTCTAAGATGATCACTGTCTTGCTTAAGAAAATTAAAGTAAAGGTGCTGGACTGGCCAAGCATGACTCCAGACCTAAAACCTATTGAGCATCTGTGGAGGAATAGAAAGTGGAGGAACACAAGGTCTCTAACATCCACCAGCTACCTGATGTTGTCTTGGGAGAGTTGAAGAGTATTCCAGTGGTAACCTGTGAAGCTCTAGTAAACTCCATGCCCAAGAGAGTTCAGGCAGTCCTGGAAAATAATGCTGACCACACAAAGTATTGACACTTTGGGCACAATTTGTTCATATTCACTTAGGGGTATATTATACCCCTAATTTATATTGTATCAAATTGCAATTTTGTTTTGTCGGTGTTGTCCAATGAAAAGATATAATACATTATTTACAAAATATATGAGGGGTGGGCTAACTTTTGTGAGATACTGTACATATCATGCTAGAGAGTCTAGAAAATCTATGTTGTATTCAGAACTCATGTAATAGAGTATACGTCTTTTATCCAGCCATTTCCTTATCATTTCCTCTTAAGGGCCATTCACACAGCTTATTTCAGGGATGGATTGCAGCCGTATTGCGCGCCATACTGCGCTGCAATACGGCTGCAATCCATCCCAGCCATTACGGTAATCCACAGTTCTCATGTTCTCATGTCCATTATCCCGGCGGAATACGCGCCATGGATAATGAAAGTCTATGGGGCCGGAGGGCAGCGCCCCCGCCCCCTGCCCCGCCCCTTATTCAAGCCATATTGCGGGCGGGATCCATCCCGCAATTACGGCTTGAATAAGCCGTGTGACCGGGCCTTACAAGTATAGTAGATGGCTGTGCTGATTTAGCTAGAAGTTTGTGAAGAGATCTAGTTCTATATTAAGACAGCAAAAAAATCAACCTACTTAACATTTTAGGTTTACAGCAACTCAACTGTGGGTTTAAAAAAAATTACAGAAAATTTACCAGTTATAAAGAGTAACATGCTGAATGATTAGTAAGACATAGTTAAAATGTTGATTCACCTTTTCCTTTGTTCATTTGTGAGTTATAGACCATAAGAAAACCCAGCTTTTTACTTCATAGCAAAGACACAAATATCTAAACACCTGCACGTCATGGGGGCATTGAGGAGGTATGGAGCGGGCATCTGCCATTAACAGCTGCTTTCAGAAGAAACAATTAAAGAATCATTAACTGGTAAGAAAGGAACTAGGTTCTGGAGATAGGACTTTGATCCAGGGATTTATTCTGATTGTGATATTTGGAGTTGGGGAGGATTTTTTTCCTCTTATATGGGACAATTAGCATTCTCTTCTTGATCAAAACTGTAGGGTTATGTGTTGGACTTGATGGAAATAGGTCTTTTTCCAACCTTATCTTCTGTGTTACTATCACCTTAACAACCTATGCACACCAGTGCATGCATTTCTCATTCCATCAATATTACATAAGTTTGGTAATGACGCAATACCAGAATTAAAACAGATCTTGTCACCATCTCAACAAGCAGCAGCTGATTAAATATCTTCTTTATGAAAGGAATATAAAGTCATTGACGTAGTCGGCAAAAAAGTCTACATGTCAATTTTTGCTGCTTTTTATTTGTGGCTTTGTTGCATTTCTCAACTATAAACTAGAAAACACTTTCCTTTAAAAAATGCATCAAAACACACAGTAAAACACATGCATTTTTTGGCATGCAAGTGGTTCCATCATTCACCTAAATTGAGAACCAACCAGTTGTGCTTTCTGAATCCCTCTTTGTAGGTACTAACCAGTGCATAGCTGGAAGACTTTTTTTTTTTTTTAAGAAATGTTCTGGCTGAGTCATCTAGCCCTCATAATTTAGGGCGACATGTACGAATCTCGCCACATCGGGGCATACCTTTCCGGCAGTTTTCCGGCTAAATTTGCGCCTGATTTATGTCGGCGCTGGGGCGCGCTCATACATGCTATGTAAATTCTGCCGCGCCTCGCCAGTGTTTGGGGCGCAGTGCGGGACTTAGGCGCAGTGCGGCGCTGCGCCTATGATTTGCCGCCCGAGGTAGTGCACTCATACATAACATGTAAAGTCCGCCACACCTCACCAGTGTGTGGGGCGCAGTGCGGGGACATGGGCGCAGTGCGGCGCTGCGCCTAATATTCGCTGTCCGAGGAGGTGCGCTCATACATGCGGGGAAAAGTCCGCCGTGCCTCGCCAGGGGGTGGGGCGCAGGGCGGGACTTAGGCGCAGAAGGGACTGCGCCTTACATGTATTCCGATTCGAGACAGGCTGGAAAACAGCGAGAAATCATTAAACATGTCAGTGCGGAGTATGAATAAAACAATTCGCCTTTATAAAGGCGAAAACATTCTCAGAAAAGAGCTCAAACCTCAAAAATAAAAAATACATAAATAAAATCACTTTCCAAAAATCTAGAAAGGTGCAATATCAAGAATTAGGATATTGGAAATTGCCGGGAAATACAGTAATTCAAATTCTGAAAGCTATTCTCATTGGTCGGCAGAAACCGGCCAATCAGAAAAGGAGCGACAGTGAACCATTAAAACCTATGGAGAACTATTGACCAATCAGAATCAAAGGCGGGACAGTTTAAAATACAGTAAAAATGCAGAAAATAGCTGATTGGCTGAGCTAGCGGGGGCTTAGCTATCTCGGCCACTCAGAATAGGAGCGACAGGAACCCATTATAGCCTATGGAGA
Source organism: Phyllomedusa bahiana (assembly GCA_025379985.1). Taxonomy (NCBI): domain Eukaryota; kingdom Metazoa; phylum Chordata; class Amphibia; order Anura; family Hylidae; genus Phyllomedusa; species Phyllomedusa bahiana. The sequence continues at coordinate 119,041 of JAODAL010006700.1, forward strand.
AGTTTGAACCAATCAAAATCAAAGGCGTGACAGTTCAAAATACAGTAAAGATGCAGAAAAGAGCTGATTGGTTGAACTAGCGGGGGCTTGGCTATCCCAGCCAATCAGAGCGCAAGCTATGTCTCCCATTGTAGTCTATGGAGAGATCGGCACAATGCAATCTCCGCTCTCAGCGCCGTGCGGCACGGAGTATGATTAAAAAAATCATTTTTTTTATTAGTTGTAAAATATTCTCTGAAAAAGAGCTCAAACCTTCTATAAACATAAATCAATTAAATCCCAAACAACGCGTTTGTCGCTGAGACCGGCGCTACATCAGGAATTGCAATAGAGAGAATTGCCGGGAAATACAGTAATTCAAATTGTTTAAGCTCTTCTGATTGGTCAGCAGAAGCCAGCCAATCAGAATAGGAGTGACAGTGGCCCATTCTAACCTATGGAGGAGTATTGACCAATCAGAATAGGAGCGACAGGGACCCATTCTAACCTATGGAAAAGTTTTGACCAATCAAAATCAAAGGCGGGACAGTTCAAAATACAGTAAAAATACAGAAAAGAGCTGATTGGTTGAGCTAGCGGGGGCTTGGCTATCTCGGCCAATCAGAACGCGAGCTACTTCTCCCATTGTAGTCTATGGAGAGATCGGCGCACTGAAATCTCGGCGCTCAGCGCCGTGCGACATGGAGTATGAATAAAAAACTCATTTTTATTAAGTGTAAAACATTATCAGATAAAGAGCTGAAACCTTCTATAAAAATAAATCAGTTAAATCCCTAACAACGCATTTGTCGCCGAGACCGGCGCTACATAAGGAATTGCAATAGAGAGAATTGCCGGGAAATACAGTAATTCAAATTGTTTAAGCTCTTCTGATTGGTCGGCATAAACCAGCCAATCAGAATAGGAGCGACAGTGGCCCATTATATCCTATGAAGGAGTATTGACCAATCAGAATAGGACCCACATATCAAAGGCGGGACAGTTCAAAATACAGTAAAAATGCAGAAAAGAGCTGATTGGTTGAACTAGTGGGGGCTCGTCCAGCTTAGCCAATCAGAGCGCAAGCTACTTTCTCATAGAGTTCTATGGGGAAAAGAAATTCCGAGCGAGCTCTGTGATTGGCTAACTTAAAAGAGGCGCGGTTATTTGGACCAATGGGAGAGCAAGCGACGCTCCTATGGGTTTTCTAATGCAATCGGGAATACAACAGTACATGGCCGAAATCAAATGATAAGAGTACAGAAGTTGTACCGATCTGTATATAAAATGATCTATAATATTGGGGGAATGAAAAAAAAAATTAATTCAATAAAATCATTTTTATTTCTTTTATTTTCGGGAGCCACTGATCTATAATATGGGTATAACAAAAATAAAGAAATAAACATGATTTTATTGAATTAATATTTTTTTTTTCTTTGCCCCAATATTATTGTTCATTTTATATACACATCGGTACAACTTCTGTACTCTTATCATTTGATTTCGGCCATGTACAGTTGTATTCCATATTGCATTAGAAAACCCATAAGAGCGTCGCTCGCTCTCCCATTGGTCCAAATAACCGCACCTCTTTTAACTTCGCCAATCACAGAGCTCGCTCGGAATTTCTTTTCCCCATCGAACTTTATGAGAAAGTAGCTCGCGCTCTGATTGGCTAAGCTGGACGAGCCCCCGCTAGCTCAACCAATCAGCTCTTTTCTGCATTTTTACTGTATTTTGAACTGTCCCTGCCTTTGAATATGATTGGTCATATTTCTCATAGGTTAGAATGGGTCCCTGTCGCTCCTATTCTGATTGGTCAATACTCCTCCGTTGGTCAGAATGGGCCACTGTCGCTTCTATTCTGATTGGCTGGTTTATGCCGACCAATCAGAAGAGCTTAAGCTATTTGAATTACTGTATTTCCCGGCAATTCTCTATATTGCAATTCCTTATGTAGCGCAAGTCTCGGCAACAAACGCGTTGTTCGGGATTTAACTGATTTATTTTTATAGAAGGTTTCAGCGCTTTATCTGATAATATTTTACACTTAATAAAAATGAGTTTTTTTATTCATACTCCATGCCGCACGGCGCAGAGCGCCGAGATTGCATTGCGCCGATCTCTCCATAGACTACAATGGGACAAGTAGCTCGCGCTCTGATTGGTCGGGATAGCCAAGCCCCCGCTAGCTCAACCAATCAGCTCTTTTCTGCATTTTTACTGTATTTTGAACTGTCCCGCCTGATTTTGATTGGTCAAAACTTCTCCATAGGATATAATGGGTCTTTGTCGCACCTATTCTGATTGGCTGGCTTCTGCTGACCAATGAGAAGTGCTTACAGAATTTGAATTACTGTATTTCCCGGCAATTTTCTATATCCCAATTCCTGATGTAGCGCCGGTCTCAGCGACAAACGCGTTGTTCGGGATTTACTTGATTTATGTTTATAGAAGGTTTCAGCTCTTTTTCAGATAATATTTTACACTTAATAAAAAGGATTTTTTTATTCATACTCCATGTCGCACGGCGCTGAGATCCCAGATTTCAGTGCGCCCAACTCTCCATAGACTACAATGGGAGAAGAAGCTCGCGCTCAAATTGGCAGGAATAGCCAAGCCCCCGCAAGCTCAACCCATCAGCACTTTTCAGCATTTTTACTGTATTTTGAACTGTCCCTCCTTTGATTTTGATTGGTTCAAACTTCTCCATAGGCTATAATGGGTCCCTGTCGCTCCTATTCTGATTGGCCGAGATAGCCAAGCCCCCGCTAGCTCAACCAAACAGCCCTTTTCTGCATTTTTACTGTATTTTGAACTGTCCTGCCTTTGATTCTGATTGGTCAATAGTTCTCCATAGGTTTTAATGGTTCACTGTCGCTCCTATTCTGATTGGCCGGTTTCTGCCGACCAATGAGAATAGCTTTCAGAATTTGCATTACTGTATTTCCCGACAATTTCCAATATCCGAATTCTTGATATTGCGCCGTTCTAGATTTTTGGAAAGTGATTTTTTTATGTATTTTTTATTTTTGAGGTTTGAGCTCTTTTTCTGAAAATGTTTTACGCCTTTATAAAGGCGATTTTTTGTTGGAATCATACTCCATGCCGCACAGAGCTGAGCGCCGAGATTTCTCTTGCGATCTTCTATGCTTCCGCGCATGTTCCATTCTCGGGTCACTTTGCCTCCGCCGGTGCATGTCGACCTCGATAACCTAGGGGTGACTGTCGGAGCTGCCGAGCGCTGCAATGCCGACTCACGATCGTACATGCCTCGGAGTTTTCGAGCGCGCCGCCTCCTGCCCCGGAACGCCTACACCGCGCCCACGCCGCGCCCATTGCCCGCCCCTTCATGCGGGGCGCAGCTGAAAGTGGCGAGCGCTGTGCCTAACACCGCATCCCTGCGTCCGACAGCGGATTCAGGCTGGGGAAGCGCAGGTTACGGCAAAAAACAGGCAAAAAGCCCGATCATACATGTCGCCCTTAGTGTCAATCACTCAAACTGCTTATTTTTTCCTGCTTATAACACATCAACTTCAGGATCTTACTGTTCACAATACATCCTAGGCCTTAAAGGGGTTGTCTCACTACAAGGTTTGCTTTTTATGTGAAAGATCTTGCAAAAACAAGTCACTTTGCAATATATGTCCATTAACAGTGTCCTACCAATCCTTAGATATTCCCTCTTGTATGCGCTGCATTAGCTCCTCAGGTCACTATAGCTACGGACCTGTTCACTCTCTTATGATAGGCTGTCAGCACTGGTTGCTATAGCTACAGACTTGGCTTCTACTGCGGCCTAGTAGAAGCCAATAAACATGCCCCTGAATTCAAAATGGAACCAACAAAATAGGACTGAGGTACAATGAATCAATGTAGTGAGACAACCCCTCTAAAGGAAACCTTTAACATAGGTTATACTGTTTTCAGCACTGTGTCCCATATTCTTTAATATGCACTAGTTTCAGAGCATTTAGGGCCACAAGTATGAAAACTGTCTAGGTCTAAAGCTCTCTTTGTTGCCCATAGAAACCAACCAGAGCACTATATGAAATGAAAGGGGCACTCTGATTGGTTGCTAAGGGCAACAATGAAAGTCTGAGACCTGGACATTTTTCATACATGTGGCCCTAAATGCTCAAATCTAGCAGTTTGCAGGCAGAAAAGAGTCCAGTTTATTAAAGAGAAGGCTGGTGGCTGATTCTAAGGCTATGTTCACACGGTTTAATTGTGGGGCGTACAGTACGCCCCGCAATTACATCGAGTGTTCGGGAGCTCACGCCCATCAGCGCGTACTCCCGCGGCGCAGGGGGGGCGGCGGCCCGCCGGCCCATAAACTGTCATTACTCGCGGCGCGTAGGCGCCATGAATAAATGACATGTTAATTATCTCCCTGCTCGTACAATACGATCGTATGGGAGAGGAGGCATAATCCGTAGTTCTCTTTGAGAACTGTGGATTACCGTAATGATTAGGGCGCGTTTTGCTCCTATTAGAGCACAGTATGCTCACAATACATGGCGAAATGCGTTCCAATATAAGCCGTGTGAACTTACCCTAACTATTACTTTGAAAAGTTGGAAAATAAATGTCAGGTGGGGGGGATAGTTATGGATGGGTGGAGCCAACACCTGCTCATGAATAAGCTGGACTCACTTCTGGTACAGCATGCTGCAAACTACTAGATTTAGCATTAAATGCTGTGATACTACTGTATCTTACATAATAAGGGGCACACTGGTGGGAAGAGCATGTCTGTCACTGGCTTGTGATGTCCTCAGCAAAGGCTGCATAACCTACGTGACAGTCTCCCTTTAATTGGTTCTACTGTAATGTAATGTAATGAAGCAATGTTCTTTACTTCACCTGTTGTGTGGTTTTATGGTAATATCTGATCAGTGTACTGAATATTCGCATCTACAGAGAAGCTTAATTCTATGTGGGTTACAGCTGATTTTAGGATATTTAGCTGCCCGCTATTTGGTTATTCACTTTACTGTAACACGCCATCATTCCCATTGTCTATAATACTGTTCTTTAAAGGGTTTTATCACTACAATAATTAGCTTAAAACATGTAGGCAAAGGCAAAAATAAATCCTATTACAAAATGCATTGCTATTATGATTTTACTTTGTTAAGGAGTTAAGAGGAGATTTTACCTTACTTGTGTACACAAGTTTCTCTAGGTTAGCAACCTCCTCTCTCTACTCTCATTGCTCCAGCTGCCCTGTCTGATTATGGTGATGTCACTCTCTACTGTGCCGTATCAGCATAGCAAAAGCTTGTTTCTCTATGTTACAGACATATTTAACTCTTTAGAGTCCTAAAGGCTTGTGCACTACAGTTTACAAACCTTCAGTATTCATCTCTCTATAACTGGCTCAGATAGAAATAGCAGAGCTGATATGCCAATCACTGCTATAGAACCTCCCAAACCTAATCAGGAAGAGTCTGAAGCTAAGAATCAGAACCAGCATAGTGAGAACTCCTCTTTACCTACTATTTTTCCCCTGTACTTCAATATGTGTGTGATTTGTACACAACTACATACTGCATCTATTTTAAAATGAATATGAGTAATTGCAGTTGTATTTTCAGCTCTATAGTTGTAAAATATAAACTATTTTAGTTGTACCTCTGTGTTAAAAGTGAATGTAATAAAATACACTGCACAGTGGTTGCTCAGATCAGCCGCATGTGTGTATTTATCCTTAGGTGTTGCTACAGAAAGCACAATACTTCAGAAAGTACTTCTATCCAGGAACAGCAGTCACTCCAGCAATCAGCGGGAATTACATTTCAGCCCAGAGGGCAGTGAACAGGCTCAACTATGCTTGTTTTTACAGTGCTGAATGTAGCATGACCTTTTATGTACATGTTTTTTTAGGTTCGAGGAGAGGAAAACACTATGCATTAGGAAACATACATAGTTCAAATCACTTGGATTAACTTCTTGATTAAAGTGCAGTGGGCTGTGTGTAAACTAACAGTGTGGAAAGCATGAGACGTAACAACAAGATAATAGTGTCTCTCTCTTGTTCATTTTAATAAAAATGCATAAAATAAAGCATCTTAACATATCTGAATTCCACTATTTTGTGATAAGTCTCTCAATAGTATCTCCTATTAAAAAGTCAGTTGAAATGCTCCAATAATATATCGGTGCCATAAATATGTATGACGTAAAACGTGCAGTAAGATCTTTGCATGTATTTCGTGTTTCTTTATTGGCATCCTTATTCTCATCTCATGGGAGATCTGCAAACCATGGAGCTTGGACTTTGAACATCCTCAAGTCAAGCATCAAAAAAGGTGACAAGGGTTAGGGAGGCTCCCCTGACATTTGGTGCACAGACATCAGCCTGTGCAATTAGGGGCCACCTTTCTAGCAAACAGTAATTGAAAAGTGTGAACCACATGGGTCTCCAGTCAATAATAGTGTAAGCACACAAATGACACTCTAAGCTTTCTTCTTTCACCAGTCACTGCTCTTTGCTTTTCACCTTTTATCCCTCTCAGCATCTTCGCTTAATCCACTCTAATGAGGTGAACGATACAGTTAAATATGGGAGGTTCATGGTTTAGCACCGGACAAATAAGAGTGACAGCCAATATCTTATGTATCCCACATTGTGTAATAAGAAGGCCATATGTTTATCATTCACTAGGCAGTTTATGCCACAAATATAATTGAGAATACAATAAAGAATATTATTATGAACTTCACTTAGGCCCCCTACTGAGGTAGCTCCAAGCAAAGGTGATGACTACACTTAAACTCTCCTGGATTCTTGCCCTGGAAGGTCATTACTGGTGACCACATGTCATATTCATGTTCACAAACAGCAGGTGACTGCTAACAGTGACTAACATGTGAATTTGCTTTTTCCTTTTTATCCATCTGTCAGTATTTAGTAGACAGTACCTGGGCAGAAAGTCCACTGTCCTTCTTTTGCACAGCACTTTGTGTCTATAATCTGAAGGAAAATGGATTGAAAATTGAAAATATCTAATATAGGAATCATGAAAATATTTAGGGGTTTTTGTTTTAGTTGTCATTTGATTTTGGCATGGCCAGTAAAGTTTATTATTACTTCTGCAGGTGCATAGTATTTATATATTTATTATAACACGTTAGCCATAAAAATGGAGCATTACTACCAAAGTAAGTCCTCGGCCAATGAAAACCCTGTATAGATATCTACACACAATGACTGTTTTAGTACATTAACTGTCATGCACAAATTACTCATAAAAGACTTTTCATACAATGAGTTTCTATAGGATTAGGCCTTCAGGCTTAAATGTATGCATAACTTCAAGCGAAATGCTGATAATTTTGGATCTTACACTTCTTGCACCTCCCTCTCTTTTCTTTAAGTCTAATCTGATTTTGCCAGTTCCCTTTGATGTACTAGGGGCAAGCAAGTCATGTCCACAAGTACAGATGGAGTAAATATGGAGATTAGCCTCTCCTCTTACTGCATTAGCTCCTAATACCTGATTAAGTCCAGAATCATGCAATTGTCTCACTGTTGGCTATCAGAGTGGCAGAACTCAGAAGGGGGTTGGATGAAGGGTGATTTTGTAATAGATACTTATTTTATCCAAGTCCTCTAAGAAGATTAGGCCCAAGGGTGTCACATTAGCTATGATCTCCGGGCATTTGGTAGTCTCTTGCAGTTTTCAAACACCTCAGCTTCAACCTTAGAACAAACAGGCAGCTTGGACTGAGGCCCCATGTAGTGGCATGAATAATTGCACATTGCCAAGTGTTTGAAGATCACAAAGTGCTGTGTAAAGTATCCAGTTTGGGCTTAGTAGCAGTGATTTGTGGTGACTTATTGCATCTTTTCACAGTTCAGAATTCAACTGTCTACAGTTGTTATCATGACTTTGATGAAGAATGAAAGTTAAGCAATGTTCTTACACTACCCGGCTTTACACTTGTGGGGTTTTTAAGTATTAATACAATCTGTTCTTAAATTCCACGTCTTCATATTCAGCATTGGTTCACTTTTGTTGAGAAGAAAAAGATTAATTTAATGACTTCAAGCATTAAATAGACTATGAACTTTACAACTCAACTTTCACTAAAATATGGAGATAAAACGTTATTGGAATTCTTGGTATCTGGGCATCTTCTCTGTTATTTATTTAAATCAGAAAAGTTGGATATCCAGTTACATAAGATCCTCGAAATTGACCCCTTTAGATAAAGAACTATAAAATAATTATTTTAATGTGAACCTTTGTTAATAAAACATTAGAAAATAACAAACATAGAATTGTCTTGGTAGATAAAAACATAATAATCATAGTATATATTTTAAAAATTACATAAAAGAATTTGTGATTTTATAACACTGAATAGCATTACATATTATAGCCATAATACTTTTTTAATAATGCTGAACAATGGTTGAAACATTTTAATTGTTTATGTTCATGAGACTGGATGAGATTTATCCCAAGAAATATTGGAAAACCATGCATTATTAGAAAAACTGTTCAGAAAGCATGTTATACCCAAGTTAAGAAAGGTAGACAAGCACAAGGTTTTGATGAGCTTTTGTACTAGTCCTCTCTGATGCTTGGTGAAGCAGAATCATATGGGTTTCACTGCATCTTTATAGAAAAATGCCATGGGGAAACACTTTCTAAAGAAAAATTCTGGTCACTATTGTCAGTAAATACAGCAGTCAAGTGAAATGGTAAGATATTTTTATATTGGATTTCATTCCTTTCGTGCCCCAGAAAACCTTCATGGGATCCTAAAATCAGTAGGTGCTGTAAAGCTATGTGTGACCTTGTGCAATAGCAGATGTAAAAAACAGGTGGATCTGCGATTGGAGGATCTCTGGCCCATGAAAAAGCAATTTAACTTAGTACAATAAATTAACACATTTGTCTTTTTTTACTATTACTGTCTACAAGTTATACAGTGTAAACTTAGGCAGGCAGCCTAAAAATGCAATAAATTTATCACAGTGGTTCATGCTGATAAATTGGTGCAGCTTTAGACTTGTCTAACTTTTTACACCAAAATTTTGTCAAATTTTTGTCACATATTTTGATGCAGTGTGTCCCATCATGACCACACCCACTTTGATGTTAATTACCTCCCATTTTGTTAGACCACACCCCCTTGCCGAGCATTGTGAAGAAAGTGTCTTAATCCCATAATAAATGTGTATGTGACACTTTTTGGCACATTTTAAGACACTTTTCTGGTGCAAACTCATTGGTAAATGAGGGCTACTATTTTTACCTCAAGGGCATGTCTCCATGGCAAGGGTTTTCAGGTGGTTTTATAGATGGCTTTCAGATTTGAAAACCATCTGTAAACCGACTGTCAACCTTTTTACATTGATTTAAATAGAAAATCTGTGCAGCAGTCCCCACTGTACGGATTTTCCTCCAGACAGTTTTTTACACCGCTGGTGTTTCTAAAAATTTAGAAAATCTTCAATTTTCTGCCCGGTTTTCTGGCAGTGGTGTGAATGGGGACGTCTTGATTCAGCAAACCGTAGACAAAAACTGCCCCCTTACGTGCCAAAAAAAGACAAAATACCGGTTGGAAAATCCGACTGGTATTTTGTCTTTGCTGTGGGAACGCACTAGCTATTCCCCTGAAAACAAATATACTTAAAAATAATAAAAAATGTAAACAATTTTCTTTAAGGGTATGTTCACACGGCGTGCTGTATACGTTTTTTGATATGTTTTCAATCCGAAAAGCTGCATAAAACGCATCCAAAATGCATCTAACACGCGGGTGCAAGTTTGGATACGTTTTTGCTGCAGCAGGAACGCAGCCTATAATTTTAAATAGGGTGCCTGCTGCATCAAATGGATCAAGAATTGACATGACAATTCTTTGAACAGATCCGAAAGACGCATCAGAAAGACACATGTAAAACACGTATCATTTGAACACTGATGCGTGTTTTACATTGAAAGCAACGTAGAACACACTGTACATTGTTAGATGCACGTTTGGGTCCATTTAGGGTCCAAAACACGGATCCAAATACGCATATATAAAAATGTATCCAAAGACATATTGAACACGCCATGTGAACATACCCTAAAACAAAGCTACAAGCGTAACATGCGTTGGGTGGGATGGGTGAATATTTGGACCTTTTATATTCATATCACCATGCAGTGCTGGTTTGGAAGTGAGGGGAGAGGTTAGGATATATATTTTTTTTTTATTATTATAAGTGGGCAGCAGTTTCTCAATAATAAAAAAAAATTAAGTGAAGAAGCCCTTTAAAACTGTTTATTGTGGAAAAAGATTTAGCTCAATCACTCAATCACCTGTGTTATCTTCTGGTCAAAATGTGTTGCCTTCTTTCCTTACCTTCACACCTATCATCTTTGCTAAGCTTTAGTTTGCTATCTCTATTGTAATAGTGTCATCTCCTGCTTCTGTTGTCTCTAGTGAAACCCTCAAACTAGTTAAACAATTACTAAGGTTTTGCAGGATTGTAGCTGGGAGAGCAATGTTTTTGAATAACAGATCTTGATGAACTCTGCTAACTTTGTCATATTACAATCTGAATGGTGATCAACATAAATGAAGCTTGACAAAGGTCACATTTGAAAAGTGGTTCTAATGCTTGTCATCTGATTTTCATTTTAATTAAAAAAAAAAAAAAACAGATGTGCATACTTTTTTACACGATTGGATAAAAAGCTCCATATAGGCATTGCAACGTCTTAGCTGTGCATATGTAGTTTGCTATCAGATTTCTTAAAATGTTAGTTATAAAATTTTATACTTAACATTGCTTAATATATATATATATGTATACGTATATGTATCCATATATATACACCACACTATGTTTACTTCATTCAGAAGTAAAACGGTTCCCTGAGACAAAGTTTTTTCCTTGTATAATCAAAGTAATTGTAAAAGTTTGTTCACACGGCGTATTGGGGCGTGTACTGTACGCGCCATAATACGGCGGGTGTTTTGGAAGCACGTAATTCCAAAGCACGGGGGGCCGGTCCCATTGACATGCATTGTCAGCGGCGCGAAAGCCGCTGTCACTTCTCTCCCCGGGGGTACGATACGATCGTATTGTACACCTGGAGACTATGAGAGCTATGAATTATCATAATTGCAGTGCGCATTTCGCCACGTATAAACCACAAATACATGGCAAAATAAGCCGTGTGAACATACCCTAATGGCTAAAAAAATAACTAGGTACATTTGCTATTCAGAACTCTAGGAAAGATGGATATTAGCTTTTGTGCCAGTTGTAAGAGTATATTTATGGGGCAGATTCACTACAGAAGTTGCTGCAACTGAAATATTGATTTTATAAATGTACATGGGGTTGTGTCTGCGTAAATCCCATTCAAATGATGATGAGACTTGTAAAAACAAGTTTCTGCTACAAATCGGTAACATGTGAACATACAACAATATAGGTTGTCACTCAGCTGCCCCAGATACATTTTTCTTAATGTTAACTGACATAGCAGGACTTTGACTTCCATGTGATTCCCTTTTCTGTGTTTATTATTGTTTCTATTTTTTTCCTTCAGACACATCAGATTTTGATTTGACCCCCTCTTAACGTACTTTTGGATTTTACTATCAAATTCCAGCATATCTTAGTTGCATACTAAAAGTCCTGGTCACTTACACATGCATGCATGTAACAATGAGGAGTTTCAGCCCATAAGCCTATGCATTGTAATCCTGATTAAAAAAACAAAGCTTTGTGGACTGGGTGTCCCAAATAACAGCATGTGGTAAGTACTTCAGCACACACAGCTATGCTTAAATCTAAATAGGAAGGGATGAACTCAATACAAAAGTATTAGTAATATCCTCGGGAAGTTGTGTGGGATCTGGGTTTGATGTAATGTGTAAATTTCTCAAGAACAACAGTAAGGTAAGGATGAAATAGAAGAGGGAGAAAGGACTTTAGTGTAATCCTTGCTCTGTCCATTTACATACCTCCAAGTGCTGTGAGAAGCCAAACGTCTACAAGCTTAGCTTTTTATGTTTTGTTTAGCTTTTGTGATTTGTCATAAGATATAGAATAAGCTACCTGGTCAGTCAACATAGGCCCTGGGATTTTAACAAAAAGGGGGAATAAAGCA